>JAQQZZ010038429.1:0-10483 GCA_030265115.1 Mopalia vespertina | reverse complement strand
CAACCTGCAAAATTTTCTGAACTGGAATCGGTTCAAACTAAGAAAGTGTTATCCCAAAATAACGAAAATACTGTAAAAGAATGCAATGTTGATCTCTATTTTCAACAAAATTATTATTAAAAAGGGTTTTTACTGGATATTTATACACTAAAATCTAAAAACTAGAATATTTTGTTAATGTTAGCCATTTAAAAAAAAAAAAAAAATCAAAACCCAACAAAAGGTTCTAGGGTCCTGGGGCCCCCAAAGCCCCGGAAGCTGTAAATTTGAGGATTTGTTTTGGAAATATATCTTTTAGTTCATCATGCAGTTATATGCTGAGTAACAACATGGATGTTTTATGATCAGACAGTCTCCAGTGAAACTTGCGAAACTGGTGAGAGGCTGTCAAAATTTAAACATTTCTATATGTATTTAATCACGAGTTTCGGATTTGGCCATATAGGTGCATGTTGTTTCAGACTTTTTTTTTAGATTTCGTAAGCGGTGTCCTAATACTAGAATAATTGCAGTCGGTGACATGCCTATATGTCTG
Organism: Mopalia vespertina; assembly: GCA_030265115.1. Lineage (NCBI taxonomy): Eukaryota > Metazoa > Mollusca > Polyplacophora > Chitonida > Mopaliidae > Mopalia > Mopalia vespertina. The sequence goes on along the minus strand of JAQQZZ010038429.1, from coordinate 9,948 downwards.
CACCAGAATCGAAGAGTTATCAATATTTTTTGTAAAGGGATGTGTTGTTGCACGTCAGATACAGCAAATATATCGCACACAATTCCAGGCCTTACTGGCGCGCTGTTTCCTACCATTCCAAAATATATGCAATTTGCACAAGAGAAAAGAGTTAAAAAGGTAGCAACATTAAAATGTTTTCCCCCCACCTCTTCTTTCTTTCGTCCTTTTCCCACCATCTTCTTATTTTTAACGGCAAAAGGTTGGAGTCCTGCTGTCGATCTCAGGTACACCTCCGGCAATCGCGGGGACGATTTGTACGAGGTTTCCTTCCACTCTTCCACCGTATTTGTTTAAAGTAAATTAAAGCAAATTAAACAATGAGGAATTATTGATATCGATGAATAATTTTCGAAATCTATAATTCTGTTATTAACTCCGAATAGTGATAGTATTCTTCACAACAAAGAAAAACAATTAGTGTTTATTTAGTGAAAAGAGTAGGGTATACGTATGGTATATTTATAATTTAAATTCATTCTGCAGGGAATGTTCATTTTATAACCAGACTGGATACTACTTATTCTTTTTAGTTTTTTTTATATTTAATTAGAAAGTTGATAATAAAATTTTTATAAAATAAATTAACACTTGAGGTTGATTTATTACTTAGTTATGAAACATTGTGTTTCTTTTCTGTTGGTGATGGTAAGTGAAAGAGAATTATCCAAATATTTGATGTTGGATAATGTAACATCGTGATTGTTCAGCTGTAGACATTTTGAGCATCAATTGTGGAGAGCTTTCAAATCATGGCCCCTTTCTAAAGCATACAGTATTTGATTTGTTTTTCCGAATGGTCTCGCCCCAGTGTTCGGGCGTCTAATCGTGGATTGCACTTAATCACGGAATCTCGCCGAATCGAAGGAACATTTGCGCCTAATCATGGTACAGAAATTTTTCACGTTAATGTTTGTGTTTAATCATGAATCGTCTTTTGATTATGGTATTTTCATACGTTTAATTGTAGATTAGTTTTAATCCTGGAAGACACAAATTCCTGCAACACCTCCTTATTGACACATTCAGTTCATCTGCACCTGGGACGAGCCCCCATGGCTTGCTAAATTAAAAATAGATCTCACAGCTTCGAGGGTCTAGGCCGCCGATGGACCCTCGTCTGTTATAATGTGTCAATCGAACCACCCATCACTCAACGCTGGTGACGGCCCCACATCTCTCGTATCAGTTACAACAAAACACCTTTGGCGCCCATCTACCGACGTGTTTGTGTAAATCATGATCAGATTCGTTACAGGACATTTAACACTAATTATCTCTTTTTTCGTCTATTTGTTGTGTCTTTCTATCTTGTATCACAACTCTTTTGCTCATTAAAGTATACAGCGTTCGTCACGACACAGTCGTTGACTATGGACTAGAATTAAAACTGTTTGTGTGCTTTTCTATCATATTTCAGTAAAATCGATTTTTAATTTCAACCGGCACCATTTCCTATTACGCGAGTCCTGGTCACTCTTATGCATGGATGCGGAACACTGGCAGTTGTGTGGTATACATGCTCGCTTCTTGAATCTTTCTCCATCTAAATGAACATATATATTGGTTTCTTGTTGAAATTACCACAAAATAGTCATTGTCCACCTGTGCAAGTGCTTTCCGTAGACGAAGATTCTCTGCCTTTACCTGGATGAAAAAAAATAGATAATTAGTTTATGCTATATATAGAATAAACTTACTATATATTTTTTTCATACACAAAGTATAAATATATATATGTATATATAATAAAGTATACGGGGGAGCGTATACTCCTGTTGCATGAACGATACGAAATGCTTACGTTTGGTTTCCATTTCTACTAGACTCAGACACTGTTGTCTGTTTGAAAGTTAGTGCGATGTATTAACTTGGCGACTTAAGTTTTGCTGACGCAAGCAAAATTTGTCCGAGGCCAGAATATGTACACTAGAGATCAAGATACTTCCCAAATGAAATGGTTCGATTACAAAGTATCTAAACAACTTAACACTTTTAAGTCGCCTAGTTGTCACATCTTGACAAGATTATGGGTTGACCTCGGCCCGTATTCATAAAACTAAAGCATTTCTTAAAGTTAAGGAAAGCCTTTTAATCATTTTAAATACATAAACACCACTTTTCTTAATTTTTTTTTATGATCATAAATAAAAGATAATAGATGAAACTTATAAAATGGAAACGTAATTATTTTCCATTTATCTTTTTTCAAGGGAAAACGAAAGCCTGAAATTTGGTTAAATTCTGCTTAACTTTAAGAAATACCTAAGAAGCGTATATGAATACGGGCCAACACAAGGTAGAGTTATTCTGAAAACAAAAAGAAAGAGCTAATAAGACAACACAGCGATGATAAATGACAAACATGCAAACGCTAAAACCCCTGCAAAATGTTCAGTGTTTTTCTCTAATGCAGTCCGAAATGAGATGGAGATCGTTTGATGTTGTCACTATATGCTATTTTTTTTATAGGGAAATCCTCACTCTCATAGCTGTCTCTATACCGGCAAAATACGACTTTCAAAGTTTTTAAAGTTTAAAGTTGTATTGTTATTTGATTGGGGTTTAAAGACATACACAGGGTATTTCACTTACATGTCGACTGATTGTCCTCTTTACACAGTTCCTGGCCTAATTACGGTGGAAAACAGGGAGGAAACCTCGTAACAACCACCCCCGTGATTTTTGTGACTCACTTAAAGTTTTATTGCTTTCCACCCAAGAGATGATCGTTTTATTTTGGTGGAAATAATATTACCTACATATGGGGAAATTATTTGGACCTGTAGGGTAATACATCATATGGGGAAAAAACTCCACACAACTTGACTGGAATGAAAATGAAAATTCTCACTCTCGAGATAGAAACTCATCCCAGCCTCTCCTACGGCTCGGTAGGAATGAGTTTTCCATCTCTGGAGAGGGAATTTTCATCCCAGAATCAAGTTGTGTCGAGTTTCCCCCCCATATAATATATTTTACGCAGGATTTTCTGTTGAGAAACTTAAAAAAAAATGACATTTGTATTAAAATTTATACTGCGTAGTGATATAAAAGCGATATAAAAGTTTATTAAGTTCTGGAGAACAGTTGTGAACTTGATGGATGGAAATAAAAGTAAATACAGCAGACAAATGAGCAATGGAATAACAGAAACATACTATACATTCTTGGTTAAATCTCCTCGTTTTTTTAGAATTGTACTTTCCGAGTAGGAAGATATGAAATGTAGATACCAAAAGATTATATACATCTTTTAGAGGATGAAAACATTATTATGTGTTGTATGGGTCACAGGTGGCTATATTTGATCACTCTCATCTAGTTTTCGAAAGGAAATCATATAATCTTAACGTTAAGAATGAGTAAAACAGTTGGTGACAACGCAGCTATAACGGAGCCTCGTTTGAGAGGGAACGTCACCTTGCGTTTAATCTCGAAGATACTATCGAGGGAGTAGAGACCTCCACAAAAATTAGTTTTAACGATTATCCAGGATAAGTGAGTTACTGGACTGTTGATACAGTTTACTTTGTGACTCTATTTATGTTCACAGCTTAAGGACTCTAGTTAGGAGTAAAAAATGCGACCGTTATCTTTTCGTGGCTTTTGTGGTTATATCCAAAGGATGATTATATTGACAACACATATATTTAGAAAGAGGAGGACTTCAGATTCCAATTATAATGTTATAATATGATTCATTTTATTTTATAGTGGCATAAATAACAAAAACGTCAAATAATTTAAAAAATGGACCTTTGTTGTTCAAAATTTCATGTCTTTGCAGACAAGTATTTAAACCAAAATACTGTCATAGGGTTTTCTGAATTCAAATTATTTTTTGCACAATTGATAGAAATGACGTTAAAAAAAATCCGCCCTTAAAAAATTATTTGCCTTATATCTTTAAAACGAAAATCAATATAAAAAAATTGTGTTACAATTTTTTAGATTAAAGGTTGTGTTTCGAAGACTTAGGAAAAATTTTTACGAGGAATAAACGATTTAAACGTTAAACAATTTAATTATTAACATTTTTTTAATTGAATTAAAAGGCGAAATAGACTTTTTTTTTTAATGCATAATTTAATAATTAATGTCTTTAAATGGGAGTTTTAAGTCTGAAATTTGAGTGACACCAGCATTGATTTGGCTCACCCCTTTCTTAATGGCTAACAGTAGGAGTCCTACTGGGGGCAGGAGTAGTTTGCATTTGATTTTTTTAACAGACTCAACAGACTTTGGCTGATAAGAGAATCAAGGCACTACATTTACTAATGTGTAATATAAACAAATTTGATTTAAGTCCAAAAATAGCCTGTGAACTGTTTGATTTCCTCGTAGGATCAGTGCTGAATTATGAGTAAAACATGGGTCTCTCATACAGCACATTCTGTAGACCGAATTCACAAAACATTTTGTAGTGTTCTCCTAGTTTTTCAGGTAAAGCCGGAAACGAACGCAGGCTTCTGTTGACTTCAGTCCATGCCATGATTGACTTCAGTCATATCGCTGTAGAGGAACACTTATCATAAAGAAGCAAAACAGTTAAAAGTGTTTGTATATTGAAGGATATTCTAACCTCTAACCTCCCCCCCCCCCCTCAGCTGAAAATTTGCGAGTTTTAAATTATTGCATATTCCAAAAGTTGAGGTAGTGATCTTTATCCTAGATCACTTATGGTAAAAAAAAAATTGAATTTGAAGATCGTTAACTTTGAGGATAAAATTTGACTACATTATTTACAACAGTGGTGTTTTGACAATCAATTAAATACAGGTAGCTACCTGGAGAGGATTAATAGTCTGCCCGCTGTGCATATACGCGTATCAACAGTTTCCGTGTATTGTATATTGAACACTTATTCACTGACTCCACATGATGTGGTTGATTAGTGTCGGTCTACTAAGAGATTGATCACAGCTTGAATGGAATTCAGATAACATTTGACACGGTCAGCTCCTGTCCATTTTATAGAAAAACTGGTATATTTCACAATATGTATACATAATTATTTGCGAAACATACATAGAAATACCTACTCATCGGCTGTTATTATACCTACAGAACTGTTTTTTTGCACATTTAATCTCAACATATAAAACTAAAAAACGGTCATTCAGATTTTAAATATCTTTTTTTGTTTTTTAGATATAGTTATAAGAAGTTGAAATTTCACTATTTTGACTCATTTTGGGGATTTTGGACCTCTAACACAATATTGCAAGGAAACTAAGACAAACAGGAAAAAACTGAATGATCGTTTTCTGGTTCATATAATGTATTATACGTTGAGGTAAAATTTAACACTTGACGTAAATGGTGTAAAAGAAGTAGCAATTTGAAAAAGAGGTAGCAAAAATTTACTTTTTATACAAAATATTTTTTTCTGTAAGTTTTAGAAAAAAATAATTTACTTATTATTGTTCTGCAGAAAAGGACGATTCAGAATATATCTACATGTGTTGCAAAATTCACATTAGTTTAGAAGTAAAACGACGAAATGTAAAAACACTATGTAGGGGGGTTAGAGTATTCTTAAATGTGCCGGAATACAGTCTTCACACAATTGAAACACCATTTGGACATGGCGTTTAATATCAATCAATCAAGAGGTGAGGCTATATCATATTACAAAAGTAAACTTTACAATGTTTTCGATTGCTTTCTTTTGAAAAGTTGTATTAAAGGCCAATCAATATTGGTCTTCCTGTGTGGGATGTTTTAAAATTTGACTAAAAAATCGCAAATTGAGATGCACACAAATAAGACACATTAGAGGTTATCTAGCGAGAGCCTGTGTATGACAGTGGATATCACTCCGGTCTAACCATTTTCATCATGATGAACCGCAACCCAGTGATTTGGAAGAAGAATAGACAAAGCGATATCCATTGTTATACATGGAATTATGTTAGATAATCCTTTTCTCGCATTACATATTCGAACGATTTCGAACTGATTTTGTCTACCTTACTGCTGGAAAGTGAATATTGTCATTTACCGTATCACATACCTAGCACCTTCCGTGAAACAAACATCTACTATAACTGATCTTACAAAGCGGAAGTGTTATTCATTGAGCGCATGTTTACCTTAATTTAACACAGTCTTTAAAAATATTAAACCTTTTAATATGAAGAAAATCATTGTTTGAGTAAACTAGAGTTCCTATAGTAATTGTGGGAAAATACACAAAAGGGAACAATCAGACTATTCATTTCGTGTAAATTTAGTCATGTGACAAACATGGGAACGTTATTCTATAAAAGGTTAAATAGTGAGGTCATGACCTGTGAATGTAAGAGATCACATGATTAGTTTACATTCAACAAGTACTCATTTGAGTACTCCAAGGTATTTAGAGCTGTTGCTTGTTATGTAGCTCGATCTCATAGGTAACTTTGGGTTACTTGTTCTTTGTGCTGTGCCAATATCTGCACTGTTTGTATATATTGTGCTGTTTAATGTTATTGTTTGAATAATCTTCTTTATGTTACCTTGTGTCTCTATGTACATTTATCTGTATGTTCAATATGCCTTGTCAATGCCTCTTAGACATAGTATTATGTTTCTGTTAAAATGCTGTGTAGTCTATGGAGCATGTATGTATGTGTGTATGTGTGTATGAATGTATGTATGTATGTATGTATGTATGTATGTATGTATGTATGTATGTATGTATGTATGTATGTATGTATGTATGTATTGTATGTATGTATGTATGTATGTATGTATGTATGTATGTATGTATGTATGTATGTATGTATTTAGGAGTCCTGGATCATGAATCTCGTGAGCTAACATATGAGCTGACCGATCAGCGTCTATAACATCACTGATAACATCACTATTGTATTCGGATGCAAGTTATCAACAGCTCTGGAGTAATATTATGATCAAGTATCATCAGGGAAGCAGTGTGAGAAATGTTTTTTTTGTAAAAGTGGGAAATTTTGAGTATTATAAATGTGTATGACAAAATGGAATGTGGGGGTGGTTGTTGGGTGCCTCTTGTGATGAGGGTAAACACACGGTCGACTTGAAAGTGTTTGATATTTAATAGAATACGTTATAGACAAAATAACTGTTTGTTTTCTCTTATATATAAAGGGGGTGACATATACATTCGAGAAAAATAAGCAGTAAGTGAAAAAATACAAAATGTGTCCCTACCTATACGTAGTAACTACATAGGGCCATCAAATTTAAGACTCGGGATTGAATTATTTTACTTCCAGTTATTATAATACACGTCTTTGCATGGCTGATGCCCATAAGGCTCTGTGTGGTACGATCATCGCCGCTTCATGGCCGAAGGGGGAGCGCCGTGTTGTTTCCTACTGTGACTGTATTGAAAAACAAAACAGAGTTTGCAAAACATCGAAGCTACTTCGGTATATAAGCCTACAATGTTTGAATATTATTTTTGATTCATATCGCCTTCGTCGAGGAAGACAAAGACGTAGGTATGAGATGCTTTGAAAAAAAAATGTGTTTTTAGGAAGCTAGTCTTTTATTTCATGTATAAATTATGCACATAAATTTATAACGTCTAAATAACACAGGGCGTATATGGAAACATTTTGCGAATCCCAATGGACCAGGGTTTTGGATAAGAAAAGCTTGCCAGTCTGAATACATGATGTTCTTAACATATTTCAACTCAGGGTATCCATCCAGGCTTATGTATATTTGTTGTTAGTCCTTCAGGTGTTTTTAACGTCAGGCACGTATTAATGAATATTGCGTAATTTCATCAATTTCACTAACAATTACCCGGGCTTTCTCCTGTCACACCGAAACTTTGTTTATTAAAAAGTTATGATTATATACAGTTGATAAAATTTATTTCAGTTCATGCCGCAATATGGCCTTTCCCATAACGCCCTTATGAGTTGTGATAAACTAGATTCGCGGTTCTCAAGGTAATGCGTCACGAGACGAAAATTGTTTGATTGAAAGATGAAAAAAGCACATTGGAAAGACCTTATAAACTATTTGAGTGTGTCACTCTGTTCTACATAGCGACATTATAATGCATTGGTGCAAATTTAGTCCCGATTCTATAATCTAATATAAAAAGTGTTAAAGCCGTTTGCTTGGTTTACAACATACTACATCCATTGGTCACATTTGTTATTTGACGAGGCCCTAATTGGTTGAACGACAGTGGATAAAGCCTTATTTGAAGTTATTTCGCTGTGTGTTTAACATTAGTTTTTCTGTCTGAAATGGCCATATGTTGTTTTTTTCTATCTCTTATCATTTAAATTATGAATCGTTACTCGAATAATGGGCACCTAAGAACCAAATCTCTAGTCCGTTGGGCTCGGATTATATCTTTTTCATGTTATAATCTACTGGGCAAAGTTAACGTCACAGATCCCTTAATGAGTTTCTGTGTCAAAGGGCGATGGTCTGGGCTTTCATAACTGAGAGCGGAGACCAGGACACAAACATATGGGAGCATCTCAGAAATTGAGGTTTTCCTATCAAGCATTGTTTTTTAAAGCCAAACGTTTTACCAACTCTATTTCACTCTGGATCTGCTTGGATATGTCAACACAAACACCATTCAATCGGTTGTGGGAAAGTGTCCAGTAAAAGCTTGTTTCTATTTGTATATATAGGAACGAGATGTCAGTTTTACATCTATCAACGCTTAAACCCCGATTAATGAACGAATTACAATCTGCAAATCAACCAAAGATTTATTGCCGATTAAAGTCTGCTAAATAACAATTTGCAAAATTTGACCTAAAGTATTTGTTGAAATTCAAAACAGAGTTTTATGGAATGCTAGGTAAATCGATGACCAATCAGACATAGACGAAATGTGTTTAATGTTTAATTATCGGCGAAAGAAAAAAAGGAACACATAAAAGTGTTTGGAGTTTAATCAGGGGCCATTTTCAGATGCCATCCCTTGTTCATTCAAGTGTACTGAACTGAATTGTAGGTAAGAGAAGAGGGAACTGGGCACCCATGGACATGGTCCTAACTGGTATAAAACTATGGCCTTTACGCCAACATTATCAAAGTAAATCAAAGAAAATAACAAATCCCCAACAAGCTTTGTTAACCATTCAACTGTTTCAGTCTGTTTAACCTTCAACACGAAACGCATCGATTTGTTATATTTGTGAGAACAGCGAAAGACAACTCTTGGAAAGAATAGTGAAAATGTCAAATCAGAGTTCTCTCCCTTAATTCACACTTAAAATATCTCCACCAAAACCATCACTGGTGTCATCCCTGCGCTCGGCAGTGATATAATATGAATCAAATGGTACATTGTGTTCACCGGAAGCCTAGAGAATAGAGAATTAGTTCTTCGATTTGTATCTTAATCTTTTTTTTAAAACTCAGACACGCTAAATTGACACGTCGCTATATAGCGACTCTCACATAATATATAAAGCGCATTTTATGCAAGGAATGAACACGTGTCATATGTCTTTCCCCACTGACTTATTTATTTATTTTGTTCATGATACAAGGAGAAAAGCAACCATTTTCCTATTATTGTTGTTAGTGTTAATACTTGTTTGTCTGCTATATATACAGCACGAACATAACGATTTCAATGACTTGCATAATATCTCGATGAAAGGGTCGCGGTAGCAAATAAAAAGTGTGTGTGTGTGTAGGTGGGTTTGTGCGAGATGGCCGCTCCCATGACAGTATAGGCAAGGGTCCGCCGCCCCCCCCCCTCTAGTCCCCGGAAGCTCTGAAGGTCCTAGATGGTATGAGACGCGTTCTGAACGATTTTGGGGGAGTACATTCAATTGTCATGAACGAAGAGTATTTTCATATTTCATTACTCTTCTGCGGGTGGTTGGAGGGAGCTTCATGTTGCCCTGGTGCTCTCAGAGCTAAAGGGGAACAGGAAGCCGATCTGTT
>JAQQZZ010038418.1:0-10484 GCA_030265115.1 Mopalia vespertina | reverse complement strand
GTGAAATGCAATCCCATCCTTTGTCTTAATAGTAAGAGAATATTTCAAGTTTCAAGTTAATCCGTGAATATGTTATAGAGCTATCGGGTTCACAACATATACATTCATGAATATTGTAAACGTATGAAATGGCGTCCATTCTCTTTACGTAATTTTGTGAAATGCAATCCAGTCCTTTGCCTTAATAGGAAGAAATCACAGCACAAGTTACAAGTTATTCGGTGACTTTGTTATCAAATAATCATGTCAACAACACAAAGGTGTGACTATGCAAAATTATTGCAATGGCGGCCATATTGTTTTACGGAAGGACGCTGACAGACGGAAGGGCACGGACGGACGGACACCGAGTAGCATTTAAAGACGCCGCCCCCCCCCCCCCTTACTATAGTAGCTGTGGACAATTACAGCACCAACTTTTAAGTGGCTTTCATTCTAAACGAGAAATACTACGAAAGATACAATTTTATGAACAAATGGGTAGGAATTTTAAATAGGCTATTGTTTGTTCACCATTTAATTTGTTCAGACCGCATTCTACTTACGATAGCATTTATCGCCAATATCCTTGTAAAACCAATCTGCAAAATAAATTAAATGACAATTCAAACATTACAGTCAGAAAACTAATTGAAACGGTTATTATGTTGATTGAATTCTTTGGTCAGAAACGTTTCATCTTTGTTTAGTCAACTTGGACATGTTTTCACAGAGCTGTACCTTAACTTTCTGGGGTGATTGCCACAGGGATACGCACATTAGAAAATGAGTTTTCCCTGGTCAAAATCCACTTCCACAGTTATGTTAAAACAGTACTTATACTCACTATCATGTTTATCCAAAATTGTCTGGAACATAGAATCTGCAAACATAAGTAAATGGCATTTTCAATGAAATTCGTACTATGCTTTAAATGGACAGATATCAGTGTTACAGCCATGATATATTCCTTTGATACCTCCAATTATGGGATATAGTCACCCCCTCACTAATTTGTCATTTTCTGTCCATTGACTTAATTCATCGATAGAAAACTATAATTTGTATGTGCATCACCATGGGTTACCTGTAGATGCGAATACGTATCTTAGAGAGATACGATGCCCAGCCCTACGAAATAAGGCCTGCCTCTGAATAAACAAATAATAGTGAATCTGTATGACCTCATATCTCGCCAAAAAACATTGTGTCCTGTTCGTTGAACACTCACCGGGGGACGTTTCGCAACTGGGAGAGACCCAGCATTTCCCACCAAATATCGTTATCAAATCGGGAAGACAGTTTAAATCGGTGTAAATTGGGTGTTTAACGACATCCTCAAGAGCATTTGACTGACATGATGGTTTTTTACTCCAGCACCAAATAACCATACACTTACACAATCATAAGGTATTTAACGTTTTGCTATTTCATGAAGCTTCATGTTCATCCAAGGTACATACACGATAACAAAGTACATACCATTTTTAGGGAAAGATGTTAGTTAAATTTTAATTTAAAAAAGAAAAAAAATATTAATTAAGAAAATATCTCTCACTTATTTTAAATTTAAAAAGAAAAGTTATAATACTAAAACAAAAAATATAGGAAAGACGTTAATATGGCGGAAGTTAAAAAAGTAAGAAGATCGATTTAAATTTTACAAATGCTAGATAATATGACTGCCACAATTTCCATATGCATAATCCTATTTCTGAGCTCAAACGTCTATATTTGGAGTTGAATTCTCTTGAACTCTAACAAAATTCCGTTTGACAATTATTGTCAGTGACCGTCATACCACGTTGACCTTGACATTTCAATTCCCATAAATTAGTTTTTGTGCGTTCCGATGAAGTATTCGCATACTGATCGGGTTAAATCGTGCACAAATTTGGAAATTTCCGACAACGATATGTACATTGATACTGTTGTAGGCAAAAGTCAATCGTATATTGCACATGCGTTATTTTTATACTTACAAACAATGAAACAGTAAGTTGGCATGTTGACAGATATTTTTAACTTTTGTTGGTGTTCATGTTGATCACTATATACAGGTACGAATAGATTGGAAATGTACTTTTACAATCTTCTATCGATTTAATCTATATAGATAGCCCAAGTTGTGAATTAAATGTATAAGCTGTCCGCTTATGCGTAACGTTGATTATAAAGTCAACGGTAAGTTAAAATCGGGTAACACGCAGCGTTCGGGCTATGTGTTTGGCAGTCGAATGTCCGACTTCATAAAAAAGGCAAATCTATAAGCCCGGTGTTCGGGCAATCAACAAACAGTACTATGTTTCTATTCGTTTGTATATTCTTAACACCTCAGATTTTTCCTTTAATCTGTATTTGGAAGGGTAGGAATAGAGGAAAAAATATTCCAAAATAATATATGAATATTGCAATAACTTTAAGTCACAACTGTATCTTCTTAAGATGGCATAAGATGAATTAGCTCCAAAGCTATCACATAAATATGAAACAATATGAAGAGGACCAACCAAGTTTTTTTTTCTCAACATAGTCGTGGAATCAAATAGTTCCCGTGTTTGCCACCTCGGACATTGTGTTTCACAGTCGTGCAACTTAACCTAGTGGGATGATTGCCCCCAGGGCAACTAGATTAGAAATCGATGTTGCTCTGGTCAAATCCACTTGCTCTGTGATGTTAAAACAATACTTAAACGGAGACAGTCATTAGACATTCAGGATAACTGAACCCTGAGTTGACTTGTCGAACACAATTTTTCTTTGCCCCGAGCAAGCGAGCACGTATGAAGTTACACAGCTGTTTCAGCAATGTGGCGCTCGATTCTAGTTTATCCAACAAATTCAGATTATCAGTTATTTCTTACCTAGTCTGTCTTGACACAGAAGCAGCTTGTTAAGGATTGGCTCTGCAAACATGTAAATGACATTTCAAATATTACAACCAGAAAACTAAATAAGGTAAGCGGAGTAGCTAGCAGGTTCCTTTCTCAAAGCTTGTTTTGAAAAATAAAATATGCTCATAATCCCAGCCAAATCATCTTTTCCCAGTAAGTTTAAGAACAGTTGTTTTACCTTAAAAAAAGTACAAGTCTTGGTGTTTATCATGATATTGATTTGGCCAAGGTGGAAAACAATATTGGATGTGGTAGGAGAGTTATGAATCTGACTGTTTATTTTATAGACAATCTATCAACTTGTTTTCAAGATAGATTTGGGTACATAATACATTTTTAAAACATGGCAGCTATATCTGCTGTCAAAATTTGGCTAAACGCGATACTGTTTGTAATTTCGCCTTGGTGGAATGCTTTCCTGTCCTTTATTGTAACAGAAGGACTCTACAATATAAATACGATTTTAAACTGTGAACTTGTTTTGACGTTGTGTGTTCAGAACACATACACGAGTGAGTATTACAAAGTGTGCAATGCTTGCTATATTGTTTCCTGATATTTTGTGAAATGATGGCCACAATTTATTGTGCAATTTGGAAATGTAATAACATCCGTGGTCTAAATGGGGGGAAGCAGTGGAGTTTCAAGTTTATCTAAGAATTTGTTCTCAAATTTTAATTTTCACAACACATAGGCGTGAATATTGTAAAAATCATGCAATGGAAACCATATTGTTTTACGGAAATTGGTGAAATTCATTCTATCAGTTGTCCTTAAAACAGGAAGCTATATTCCAAGTTTGAAAATAATCTGTGTACTTATCCTCTACGTATTGTATTCACAACACGTTAGCTTGAACTCTTCTATCGATTTAATCTACAAAGAAAGTCCGACTTGGTACATTAAATGGATGTGCTGTCCGCTTATACGAAACGACGATTATAAAGTCCACGGCAAGTTGAAATCGGGTAACAGGCAGCGTTCGGGCTATGTGTTTGGCAGTCGAATGTCCGATTAAGATGAATTAGCTCCAAAGCTATCGTATAAATATGAACCAATGAGAAGAGGATCAACCAAGTTTTTTGTGAACATAGTCGTGGAGTCACATAGTTCCCGTGTTTGCCACCTCGGACATTGTGTTTCATACTGGTGCAACTTAACCTAGTGGGGTTATTGCCCCCAGGGTAATTAGATTAGAAATCGATGTTGCCCTGGTCAAAATTCACTTGCTCTGTGATGATAAAACAATACTTAAATGGAGAAAGTCATTAGACATTCAGGATAACTGAACCCTGAGTTTGACTAGCCGAGCATACTTTTTCTTTGCCCCGAGCAATCGAGCAAGTATGAAGTTACACAGCTGTTTCAGCAATGTGGCACTCGATTCTAGTTTATCCAACAAATTCAGATTATCAGTTATTTCTTACCTGCTCCGTCTTGCGGCGGGTTGATATGGATTGGCTCTGCAAACATGTAAATGACATTTCAAATATTACAACCCGAAAATTAAATAAGATAAGCTGAGTAGCTAGCAGGTTCCTTGCTAAACACTTATTTTGAAAAATAAAATATGCTCATAATCCCAGCCAAATCATCTTTTCCCACTAAGTTTAAGAACAGTTGTTTTTCCTTCAAAGAGTAAAAGTTTTGGTGCTTATCATCATATTGATTTGGACAAGGTGGAAAACAATCCTGGATGTGGTAGGAGTGTTATGAATCTTACTGTTTACTTTATAGACAATCTATCAACTTGTTTTCAAGATATATTTGGGTACATAATACATTTTAAAAACATGGCAGCCATATCTGTTGGCAAAATTTTGCTAAACGCGATACTGTTTGTAATTTCACTTTGGTGGAATGCTTTCCTATCCTTTATTGCAATTGGAGGACTCTACAATTCAAATACGATTTTAAAATGTGAACTTTTTTTGACGTTGTGTGTTCCGAACACATACACGAGTGAATATTACCAAGTATGCAATGCTTGCTATATTGTTTCCAGATATTTTGTGGAATGATGGCCACAATTTATTGTGCAATTTGGTAATGTAATCCCATCCGTGATCTAAATGGGGGGAAGCAGTGGAGTTTCAAGTTTATCGAAGAATTTGTTCTTAAATTATAATGTTCACAACACATGGACGTGAATATTGTAAAAATCATGCTATGGAAACCGTATTGTTTTACGGAAATTGGAGAAATTCATTCTATCCGTTGTCCGTAAAACAGGAAGCTATTTTCCAAGTTTGAAGTTAATCTGTGTACTTATCCTCTACGTATTGTGTTCACAACATGTTAGCTTGAACTCTTCTATCGATTTAATCTACATAGATAGTCCGACTTGTGACATTAAATGGATGTGCTGTCCGCTTCTGCGAAACGACGATTATAAAGTCCACGACAAGTTGAAAGCGGGTAACAGGCAGCGTTCGGGCTATGCGTTTGGCAGTCGAATGTCCGATTAAGATGAATTAGCTCCAAAGCTATCGTATAAATATGACACTATGAGAAGAGGATCAACCAAGTTTTTTGTGAACATAGTCGTGGAGTCACATAGTTCCCGTGTTTGCCACCTCGGACATTGTGTTTCATACTGGTGCAACTTAACCTAGTGGGGTTATTGCCCCCAGGGTAATTAGATTAGAAATCGATGTTGCCCTGGTCAAAATTCACTTGCTCTGTGATGATAAAACAATACTTAAATGGAGAAAGTCATTAGACATTCAGGATAACTGAACCCTGAGTTTGACTAGCCGAGCATACTTTTTCTTTGCCCCGAGCAATCGAGCAAGTATGAAGTTACACAGCTGTTTCAGCAATGTGGCACTCGATTCTAGTTTATCCAACAAATTCAGATTATCAGTTATTTCTTACCTGCTCCGTCTTGCGGCGGGTTGATATGGATTGGCTCTGCAAACATGTAAATGACATTTCAAATATTACAACCCGAAAATTAAATAAGATAAGCTGAGTAGCTAGCAGGTTCCTTGCTAAACACTTATTTTGAAAAATAAAATATGCTCATAATCCCAGCCAAATCATCTTTTCCCACTAAGTTTAAGAACAGTTGTTTTTCCTTCAAAGAGTAAAAGTTTTGGTGCTTATCATCATATTGATTTGGACAAGGTGGAAAACAATCCTGGATGTGGTAGGAGTGTTATGAATCTTACTGTTTACTTTATAGACAATCTATCAACTTGTTTTCAAGATATATTTGGGTACATAATACATTTTTAAAACATGGCAGCCATATCTGTTGGCAAAATTTTGCTAAACGCGATACTGTTTGTAATTTCGCCTTGGTGGAATGTATTCCTATCCTTTATTGTAACAGGAGGACTCTACAATTCAAATACGATTTTAAACTTTGAACTTGTTTTGACGATTTGTGTTCAGAACACACACACGAGTGAATATTACAAAGTATGCAATGCTTGCTATATTGTTTCCTGATATTTTGTGGAATAATGGCCACAATTTATTGTGCAATTTGGTAATGTAATCCCATCCGTGGTCTAAATGGGGGGAAGCTGTAAAGTTTTAAGTTTATCGAAGAATTTGTTCTCAAATTATAATGTTGACAACAAAAAGGTCTGAATATTGTAAAATTATGCAATGGAAATCGTTTTGTTTTACTGAATTTGGTGAAATTCATTCCATCCGTTGTCCTTAAAACAGGCAGCTATATTCCAAGTTTGGAGTTAATTTGTGTACTTATCCTCTACGTATCGTGTTCACAACATGTTAGCTTGAACTCTTCTATCGATTTAATCTACATAGAATGTCCGACTTGGGACATTAAATGGATGTGCTGTCCGCTTATGCCAAACGACTATTATAAAGTCCACGGCAAGTTGAAATCGGGTAACAGGCAGCGTTCGGGTGTTTGTTTTTTGGTCAACATAGTGGTGGAGTCTCATAGTTCCCGTGTTTGCCATCTTGGAGATTGTGTTTCACAGTAGTGCAGCTTAATCTTGTGGGGTGATTGCCCCCAGGGCAACTAGTTTAGAAAATGATGTTGCCCTGGTCAAAATCCAATTGCTCTGTGGTGTTAAAACAATAATTAGAAGGCCGTTAGACATTCTGGAGAACTGAACCCTGAGTTTGACTTGCCGAGCATACTTTTTCTTTGCCCCGAACAAGCGAGCAAGTATGAAGTTACACAGCTGTTGCAGTAATGTGGCACTCGATTCTAGTTTATCCAATAAATTCAGATCATCAGTTATTACTTACCTGGTCTGTCTTGCGGCGGGTTGATATGGATTGGATCTGCAAACATGTTAATGACATTTCAAATATTACAACCAGCAAACTAATTAGGATAAGCTGAGTAGCTATCAGGTTCCTTTCTGAAAGCTTGTTTTGAAAAACAATAAGCTGATAATCCCAGTCGAATTGTGTTCACAACACTTACGGGCATGAATATTGTACAATTATACAATAACGGACATTTTGTTTGATGGAATGTGGTGAAAGGCAAATCCACCCGTCCATTTAACAGGATGAAGCTACATACCAAGTTCAAATTTAATTGATTAATTTGTTTTCAAGCTAGTGTGTTCACAAACATTGTGACGGACAAACGTCGATTAGCATTTCAAGGCGTATTGTAGCCGGGGACAAATAGGCTATTTTATATTAAATTTAATTGATAGAGGAGATTTAACACATGACATATTCATGACCACCCTAATTCTGGGGTATCATCACTACGCTCGGACGAGAAACTCTTATGAATATGCATCAAAATCGTTCATTTTGTTAACCGGAAGGCTTTTCAGTTGATTTGAAAAACAATGCATGTCATAATGGCCTCGATCGAATGACGTCAGAGGTGATGTGATGTGCACAGTATACAATCCAGGGTTTCAGATTGGCACCACTCTGAAAGCAGACACATATCTTTTAGGATATAGTGTGCTGCATAAATCAATTGGTTTATTTTGTTTGTTTATTGAAGATGCAGACGACAACAATCACATTTGCTATTACATAATAAGGAAGGCTTGTGCGTTACCAACTACTAATTAGTTGGCTCTTTATATGTAGTCCGATAATCTTTGATGAACTATCCACCCAAAAGGACGGAAAGTTTTACTCTCTAAGCAGACGGAAATTGAAAAAAAACTATACAACTTTGTGTAAGAAATGTTACCTTTAAATTTCAAGACTGCTACTTTGAATAAGTTGATTGGGTAGCCATGGGGTCCCCCTTAAAATTGGCCCCAATAATGGCACATTACTTCATGAGTCATTTTTTCAAAAAACACACTGCTAGTCAAATGGACAATTTTATCGTTTGTCATTACAAACGATACATTGACGATACCTAAACTGAAACCGTTATTAAATTACCTAAACTCTTGTCATAAATGCATCAAATTCACTACAGAGTCTGAAGTTAATAATACTTTACCATTTTTAGATGGTTTGGTAACTAAAAATGAAACGTATATGAAACTTCGACATTTTGAAAGCCCACAAATACTGGATTATACATCAAATGCTCGATTTTCATCCCCAAAACTCACAAAATAAATGTTATTACCTCCCTTTTGTCCCGAGGAAAGAAGATATGCAGTAACTATGAAACATTTCACAAAGAGTTGAACCACATTAAATGTAATCTAAGGCAAACGAATATCCGACTTATATTATTGACCACTCCATCAAACTTTTTTAGACAAACATTACACTTATTAACCTAAAGAAAAGTTGGATCCTGTTTCTCAGACAGAATACAAAAAAAGGTGTTTATAGAACTCCCCTATTTAGGTCCATTATCTACACGAATTGAACATGACTTGAATAGTCTAAATAAACTGATTCCATCTTGAAAAATTATTCTTATTCACAAATCAGCATGGCACGTCGAATCTTTCTTTTCATTCAATTGTTTATTTGTTTGATAGATTGGGGTTTAACGTCGTACTCAAGGGTATTTCACTTATATGACGACGAGCCAGCCCAATGTATGAAGGAAACCACCCTCGACACCACGGACAACAAAGACAGACAAGATGGGAAAAATATAGGACAATAACAGAACGCAATACAGACACCAAAAACAGATCAGCTTCCTGTTCTGCTTTAGCCCTGAGAGCACCAGGGCAACACGAAGCTCCCTCTAACCACCGGCTTCGTTTCATTCAAAGACAAAGACGACGAACTATTGACCTCTTATGTGTTCCTATTGCTATATTGGAAAAACAACAAGACACTTTTATGAAAGTCTTGCTGAACACAACATTTGTAATTCAAATTATAAATTCTCAGCATTTGAACAACACTGTCTATCTACTAATCATAATCCAAATCTATGCTCCTATACATTTTTAGAATTCAGCAAAACAGACTTCAAACTGAAAATAAAAGAGTCCTTATGTACAGCTAAAAACAGCCCAGACTTCAACGGCGTGGTCACTTAAACCCCATTATATTTATTTGACACATGATTGTCCAATAATATTCTCTTGTTCGAGGTAAACCGTTTCACAATACCCTTGCTGATATTGTATTGTCCCGTTATAACTTATGACACACTGCTATAATACAGTCATAATCTGGTCAGTTGCTCTATTGAATTTCACTCCAGCTATTTTGTTACCTATTGTTCTCTAATGTGAGTCCTAACATTTAGTATGCTCAACAACCCAACATTTACTTTGCATATCTTTTCACCTTATTGTATGTATTGTTGTCACAAGCCCTTTATAAAGAAATGTCTGATAACTCTCTTTGCAAATGCTATATACTTGACGGTGAAGTAAGTCATTCTTCGAAATCTTGTTACAATATACAGCAAAAATGTACAAAGTCGTGTTACTTGTTATTTCTTTGTTAAGTTATATAAAACCACTCCAAAATCGAGTTTATTTAGTGTTTAAAGATGGTCAGGTGAATTAAGGACGTTTACTCCAGTTGAAACAATTCACCGACGACGTGTGTCATCAAGCGCAACACCCTGACGCCATACGCCGCTACCACAAACATACCGTGTTACCAACGATTGATGACTTGTCACGAATTATTACCACGACCACGCTTATTACACGTACCACACAGCAAATATGAGTAGACAGAAGAGGGGAAGTCGACCGCGAAACACCAAGGCAACGACCCCGTCATCCACCTCATCCACCTCAACCTCTAGTCGCCACAACTTACACCACGTTCAACACGCTCACCGTCAGCACGGACACCAATGTCATCGACAAGGTCAACTACAACGTCAGAAACAGCACCACTTACATCATCAGCCGCACTGACACCAACGTCAACAGCGTCACTGTCAGCTCGAACATCAGCACTGACACCGCCACCGACAACGTCACCACTGACAACGTCACCGTCAGCACTGACACCACCGACATATTAATATTTGGCAGACTCAGAATTTTAAGAGACTTAAACAGATTAACACTGTGCTCTAGTTTACCAGAAAGAGTAATGGTACGGATAGCTCGTTTTTTTAAAGAATGATAAGAGGATTAAGATGAGTGGGATAGGTGCTGCCCCATAAGGCACATGGATATGAGAAATAGGGATAGAGACGAGATTAGTATAGAGCGAGTAAAGTTTTCCTATTTACAATTGTTTTAATGCGGG
>JAQQZZ010038407.1:0-10485 GCA_030265115.1 Mopalia vespertina | reverse complement strand
ATAATAACGCACAAACCCAATTACTACATAATAACGTTGAAGCCTTCCTTATTATGTACTAATAAATAATACCTGAGTTGCCCTTCTTATACTACTGGTGGGGGAGGAGGAAACACCTTTGAGTTTCCGTCAGTTCCATCTATTTAACAGTAGAGGGCAGAATCACCTATTCCATTAAGACAATAATAAATGGATTTTTTGGGGGGCTTTACTTCTGTGAAGTTTAAACATGGAAAGTGCTCTTTACACTTGACTCGTACAGTAATCAATGGCCCTTCCTCTCTGGCACGATTGGTCTTTTGTGCTGAATTTTACATATATAGATAAACAGTATATAAAACAACTCTTGATTCTGTTTTTTTGATTTTATTTTATTTTCGAAGGAAAATGAAGTTTTTTGTAACGAAATAGTATTTGTGTCGTTTATAATAGACATTATGAAAATACTCGACAAAGTAGCTCGTTTAGCACCCTATTTATTATTCTCTTTCCAGGTATAACTCTGGGTCTTCAATTGTTAATGATAGCTGTTACAGCAGTCTTATACGTAACTGGTTATGAAATATTACCGGTCAACTTTGACTCTTTGCCAATCTTTCTTCGGAACACTGATGTGTTTAGGCACCAGGAAGCGTGGAAAAACAGAGACGCGGACGCATTTCTATATGATCGATCCACCAGTGGAGAGGTAATAACTGAACGCTCAGTCAAGTACGATAGACTCACAATGCAGTTTATATACGAGAAAGAGGGCGGTAATATTTTTACTAAAGCTTGTCTGAGTGCAATCCAGAAATTTGAAGACGATCTTTACAATGACCCAGATTATCAGAGTAAATATTGCCTTCTGGATGGAGGAAACCAATGCCAGAAGCTGGGATCTATTATTAGGTTTTTTGATGGAACATTGGCCTTGCTTCATCCGTATTTTAATGATACCAACTTTGATAACATTCCTCAAGTCTTGGCGCTCGCAGAAACGCACCCTTTAACAAAGAGACAATTTCAATATTTTCTGGGTAAGGATAGTGTTATCAACGGTACTAGAAACATAGCCCAGTCTTCTTTAACGCGCTCGCTGTTGTTTTATGGATACCCTTTGGCAGGATTCGACACTCTGAGGGACGAGTCCAAAGTTCAATACAATAAAGTTGGTGATTATATTACAGCTACGTATGGCGACAAATGGCGAACTCTTGCAAAAAACGGCTTATCTGGTATGAAGTTTATGTACATGAACCTTATTATGTATTGGTACCAGCTAAACACTCAAGTGAACTATGACATGCTTTACATCATTTTCAGTTTTTCTTTCATACTCCTATTCGTGTGGTTCCAGACTGGCTCTCTGTGGTTATCGCTATGGGGAATGGCGAGTATCATCTTCAGCTTTGTCACGGGTAATCTCGTATACAACGTGATCTTAGATTTTAAATATTTCGGTATTTTGCATGTGCTGTCGATATTCATATTGCTTGGTGTTGGTGCCGATGACGTGTTTATATTCTGCGACACGTGGAAACATTCTGATCACGGTGTTAAAGGTGACCTCGTTCAAAGACTTTCCGAGTGTTACCGAAGAGCTGGAGGGACAATGTTCGTCACTTCCGTTACAACAGCAGCTGCGTTTTTCATTAATTCATTCTCTCCTATTTTAGCTATGTCTTCTTTTGGAACATTCTCTGGTGTCACTGTTCTAGTTAACTACCTCTCTATTATAATTTTTTTCCCCACAGCCGTTCTGATTTGGCATTTGAAATGGGAAAATAAAGGATGTTGTCAGAAAACTTCAGAACCAGCCAAAACTGCTAAGCCTTCATGTAATATCCGGTTACAAGCAGTGATCATTAGATTCTTAAAAGGAAGATATTTCCGGTTTTTAATGAACAAATTTGTGAAATGTCTGGTTCTTCTTGGATTCACAGCTCTAGTGATAACTTTTAGTTATTTTTCCTCAATATTAGTCCCCGACGACCAGCAACCGAGAGCAATGAAAAAATCTCACAATGTCGAACAGTTTCTGGACAAAAATGTACAATCCTTTCGCCCAAGTGGAGAAGACAACGTTATTAAATTGTACATTGTTTGGGGAATTACTTCTCAAGATATTAGTATGTGTCATCCACGAAAGTTCGACGAGCTATGTACAGGGAATACAGTATGGGACAACAGCTTCGATCTGAATTCCCCTCCTGCCCAGATCGCCATGCTAGTAAGTTAACACACTACTTTTTTCAGTTTCAGTTTTTAATTTGGTGTGGTTCCCCCAAGCAAATCTGTGAGACTTAGGCGCATCAGCTTTCATAGTTTTTGTTTGGACAATGACAATATGACAGGAAGAGTCTAAAGTGTTGTTTAATTGAACCGTTTGACTTTCTTCTACTCACGATGTCAGTGGATTTAGACACTTACTATGGAATAATTGACCGTTTATGTTAAGCTAGAAGTTTAAATACTTAATACTAGTAAAAAGCTTTGAATACTTGTAGGAATTTTGTCGAAATCTTCACGGTGCCTCTGGCGAGCTGACTTCCAAGTTAGGCATTCGCCGAGATATCATCACCGATGTTCCTCAAATCAGATGTTTCATCGACAATATGGACAGATTCTTTGAGGTATGTATGCAAAGTTCTGGAAGTAAGGAATGTCGCACTTTCGTTATAATATATACAGTTTAAAGGCACAATTTGATAAATTATAGGGCTTTAAAAAAAGCACTAATAGTTGATTATTTTTTACATCGGACAATATAAATTTCGTTGCTCATGTCAATTCCGCCGTTCCAAATAAGAAATATCATTATATTGTTCATTATCGTGTTCTCAGTATTGTTTTACTTCCAGCGAGAGGCTAAAGGCAACATGTCTCAGATGGTGCTCCCTACAACAGAGATTAAGATGAAAGAGTTCATGGAAGATCACTCCAGCATTTATAACAGAACAGATATGCCAGAAAACTTTTATCGCTATTTTGAAGTAAGATTCAAATATGTCTTGTGCGATGAACAGCACCGCGCGAAGTCAAATATTACGCCCGTATATCTAGCTACTTTATGACATTTATCAGTTTTCTAAGTTATTATAGAGGAAACAGATGAATCCTATAACGAGCACACACAATCATGTGCATTTGTTGTTTTCCAGCAGCACAACGATATATGTCTAACCAAAACGTATTACAAAAACGAAAATCTCGAACAAACTATGTCAACAAAACCAAATCTCCACTTTAGGTTTATAGTAAACTGTGACCCTTTTTGAGACGTTCAAATGGCGTGGTGGTGGGAGTGGGGGGGAGGGGGGGGGGGACAACCCATCAATGATTTAACTATTATAATATCCAAAGATTTTAATCGAGAACAAACTGATAGATTGATCATAACCCGTCAGAGCTACACTACTGAAGTTTCCATATTGTTATATTCCAAAAAGCTTTGTGAAAAGCCCCTGGTATATCCAGATAATACTTGAGAACAAAACGCGTGTTGTTTTTATTGCAGACAGCCTACGCTTACTGGATCACAAACAAACATCAAGGTTACTTGACCTGGGAAGATAAGATATATCAGAATTACCTGGCGGAATCCTTTGACACACGGGACACCAGTGACATCCTTGGTTATCCAGGTAACTCATTCTCCTTCTCTGTCATTTCACATTTAAGGCGATTTGTATCAGTTTTATCTTTAAATAACATAACATAAGGCCTCTCTCGTTTTGGTTAAGTTTGCCATTCGAACTCATTTCTGTGAGTACCCAGGGCTGTTGTCCAGAGGTTAGTGAGTCGGCCGTGGTCCAGTGGTTAGCGAGTCGGCCGTCGTCCAGTGGTTAGCAAGTCGGCCGTGGTCCGGTGGTTAGCGAGTCGGCCGTTGTCCAGAGGTTAGCGAGTCGGCTGATTGTAGCACGACATTTATATTTCTGAAAGTTTTTTGCATGGGTCGTTATATAATTGTCAGTTGTTTTTCATTCCTTATAGTCTGGTAGCAAAGTGTCATCAATATGCTAGAAAATATAACGACATGTCTTTGACCTTTCGCAGGTCAAATCGTAAGTATTTATTCGACAATGAAACATTAGGGAAATTAATTGCATATTTTGACAAGTCATTTTAGAAGTAATTCTTTAAAATCGTTTGATTTGTGTTAAAAGTCCATGCAGTTGTATGGCGGATTGATAGGAATGACGCCGGCTTACTGTTTATTGTAGGTATGAAGTACGGGACTCGTCTCCGTTACGCCATTGTGGCCGTGAACCTTACCTTTCAAATATCAGGAACTAATTTCAAAGACGGCATAAACTATTATAACAACTGGGAAAGCTATTTAAAGAACCAGGTACTTCATCATACACTCTAATCAGTCTGTGCAAGAAATACACTAGCTTTAAGTTGACAATTTGAGAGAATAGAGGCCAAATCGGCAATGTTTGATTGAATGTTTGTTTGATTTGGGCCTTACGTGATTGTCAGAACCACCATATCCACATTTAAATGGAAAAAAATATACAGAGTTAACGCTGACACGTCTGGTGTTTCCATTGGTTACAGGATTCACACTCGAAGGCTTCATCGTCATCTTCTATAGTTGCTTGCGGCACAATATTCAAATTCATGTGCTGAACCAATCACAATTTCGTTAAATAGCATAAATAAAACCTATTTATTGTTAAATCTTCGAAATAAGTACTTTATCACAGTACTTTTTAGTAGAATTTTTTAATTATTATACAAGTACCTTGTTAAAATATAAAAAAGTTAGTTTTATTTACATTTTATTGCAAAATAAGAATTCTAAAGCCCTTTTATAGAAAAATCCATTTGGTTGTTCTCCCAAAGCTACCTGAGTGTACCAAATTCTAATTGGCTGCCGACCTGGTTGTTTTTGCATTCAACCATATAAACCACCAGATTGATTTACGTACAGTCAGTTGGACAGGTTCTCGTTCAATACACGTCCTATTTCAACAACATTTACATCATTTAGAAGCCTATTCCGTTCTGAGTGTGTTCCCCTTTAAGAAGTGTGCGGGGCCACCAATATGGTTTCACCCCCACCCCCACTTCTAGATGTGTAATATGTAGGTCTATATATTAGACTATAAGGAACTACGGGCTTTTTGCCGTTTCAACTCAACGTATACTGAAAACATTTTACCATGTTATTGAAAATATTCCTTTACCTCTTACACCAAGTCATTTCTGTGAATTAACTTTCAGCAAATAATTATTAATTTATGTTGTTTTTATTGTGATTTTTCTGGTCAGACAAAAGATATGCCACCGTCTGTGAGTCAACCATTTCAAGCCACAAACTTCGCATGGCAATGGTTTCATATTCAACAAGTGCTAGAGAAGCAAGGCGTGATAAGCGTCATTGTGGGTGTGGCTGCAGCCTGGGTGATACTGGTTTTAACTTCTGGTAACATTATCGTTGGAACCATGGCAACCATAACCATTGCCTCGGTGACTGTTTGTGTAATTGGATTGATTCCATTGGTTGGTTGGAAACTTGGGGTATGTTCTTAAAAAAAAACAACAACATAGAAATGAAGCTCATTAATAATAAATATACTTTTGACAAAATTTAACTTAAATTAAGACTTAGATAGGTTACGAAATTCGAGTAAACCAGATTGATTTGTCCTACAGTATACATTGTGTACGTCATTGGATATAAGACTTCATGCCATAGAAACACACAGCTGTTTAAAAACATATATGTCAAGAATTCACGGGAAAACATCTTCAGAGCTATCTTTAGTAACCAAGAGTATCAATGGAGAACATAAAGTGATGGTAAAAAAAAAAGAATGGGTAAATTTTTAAGATAGATAATATTTATTTTTATTCGGGTAACTTCTTTTCATAATAATTAATTTGGAACTATTGAGTTTGTTGTGTTCATGAATTACAGTGGTTTAGTGGCGTCATACTGCAGACGGACGTTGTTGGAGATAACGTTGTGCACGGGCTTGTGTTGTACCGGAAGGATATATAGTTTAACTGCTTGGTATTGTTTCAGGTGTTGGAGGCTTTGAATATGAGTTTGGTGGTTGGTCTATCTGTGGATTATTCGGTACATTTAGGAGTTGCATATACATACGCGCCCTGTACTGATCGACGAGGCCGGGTAAAGCACGCACTCAGTGAGATTGGCCTGTCAGTGATATCAGGAGCCGTGACCACTTTAGGATCGGGTCTTTTCATGATGTTTGCGGAAATTGTTTTTTTCATGCAATTTGGTATTTTTATTTTTGCAACAATTGGATTTTCTATAGTATTTTCTACAACTTTTTTTCTTGTGTTGCTGTCTATAGTGGGACCTCAGGGATCCACGGGGGCCACTGCCCCATTAGCTCGTGCGATCAAATATAAGCTGATTGGTCGAAAGAGAACGGATATAGATTGTGATAAGTGCAAGGGGCGTGGCTTCCACTCGCGCTTTTCCACGACAACTTCCAATTGTGGACAAATTGAAGAGGCTTTATGATTCAAATAATATCAACCAAAACAAAACAAAAAAGACGATTAATTCAAAATATATATATCATAAGTTGTAACGATTTGTTGTAAAATGAACTCGAGATAAATTATTAACTGAAGGGTTAGACTCTAATACTATAATATTGGACACTGTGATATGACAATTACTAGGGAATAACTCCGGGATGGTACACCTATTTAACCATCTATCGGATGTAAACACTCTGTGGTACATTATAGCTTATATAAGTTTTACTTGGTTGATGATTCCACTCAGGTATTATTATTTGTCCTGTATTAAACACATCTTACACAAAAACCAAATTTCGTCATAGCTCCTACTCTCATTAATCAATTGATGTACACAAATCCTTTCTTTATATCCTCTGATTAAAGTATACCTGTTTCTCGAGGTTTGCAGAACAGGGTTTGCTTTTAAACATCCAATTAAAATATTCCTTTAGTTTTTTCTTGTCTAACTCTTCATACAGAATTGATTGGTTTCCGGCAGTGAAATTAAAAGGCCGCAGCCTTATATATACGACATTAACATCTGTCGTCTGAAATACCCCAAAATGACAGTACCTAAATTACCCTGTTCGCAGTTTACCTGTTCTGCAAATTTCCGAGACAACCAGCGACATAAGTCAGCGGATAAAAACCAAAGGATTTGTACCAATAGCCGCTGATACAGCTCCATGTTCATCCTATGTCATATGTATGTTTATTTGCATGGTATATAAAATCATTATATATAAAGAAATATATGTAATTATAGAAATATATGTAATGAATAAAACTGTGACTAAAGCCGCTTAGTTAAGTCTACTGAAATTAACGATATCAAGTTACAGGGAAAGAAAACTAGTTATTTGTCGTCGAATTCTCAACCTGTCCAGTTATTAACAAAGATACATCTACTTGTTGAATTCATTGTTTTCCACTGAAAGCTAGTTAAACGTTGGTGTTGTATGTTAAATGCATATAAGTTTATTCTGTATATTAGTACAGTTTTGTTTTGCACTTTAAATTTTAAGTGTTTGGTCGTTTTTGTCTGAAATAAAAATAAAAATATTTACAGTACCAACATTTCAGTGCCTTTCAGTGGACAATATTTGACCAATATTATAACAATTTTATTTTTTTATTTTTTTATTTTTTTTGCTTTCTTTTCCCTCTGACACAACTGTCCGGAAAGAGGAAATAGCTCCTTTTCTCGCACATTTAGAGCGAATGTTTGACAATTAGACACAACTACACGACTGAAGATTATAAACCGTCTATAGATCATGAATTATCCTTAACATTATATTTGCGACATTTGCTAAACCTAAAAAGTACTGTCGATCATTGTCAGGGACAGAACTGTCACAATTATTGATTCATTCTGGATGATGGGTTTCATTTTCAACAAAATGTTACTTGAAGCAGAAGGCATCTTGAACATAACAAACTCCTTAAGATGTGCCGGCATCCTTAAGATGTGAACTCGGCATTTCGACATGGTGCATAGGCCCTACAACCAGGACGCGACATTAAAGGAGAACTATGTCGAAAACCATTTGATTTCTTTTTCAAATTAAAATATTCTACTAAATCTCCATGCAGGTCGTATCTGACGTCAATATGAAGAATATAACTAGTGGATGTGCCTTTGTGGGGAAATCTAGGTCACTTGGGCTAGCATGTGCTATTACATCATAAGGAAGGGTTGTTACTGATTATGTAGTGGATGTAGTGGGAAGCGGATGGGTAACAGCGCACGACTGACTGAGGAAGGGTTGACCCTAGGGATATAATGGGGTGGTGTGGGTGTCTTCCCGTGATGCTTTGAGCGCGGTGGACTCTCGTGAGCGTCGACGAGATGTGACGAGAGTCGACATTGAGTGCTGTGGGGTCACAACAACGACATACAGAGTGATCTCCCTTTATGACTAAGAAAGGGTTGAGCCGAGGGCTGTCATAGGGTGCTGTGGGTGTCTTCTCGTGATGCTTTGCGCGCGGTGGACTCTCGTCAGCGTTGACGAGATGTGACGATAGTTATTCAGAGACAGCGATTATAACCACTCCTAACTAGCAGGACATTAGGTTCAGAAATTATCTATATGCATTTAGCATGTTGACTGAATACAACACAGGGGCTTGACTCATGAGTTTTTTTTATCTTTTATTTACACATGTAGTGTGGTAATATTAGCAGGTGAACGGTCTATGATAAGAGATTTTCTACACACCACATATCGTACGCGTGGCTTGAAACCGTTGAAGACGACAGCTGTAAATCTGAAACAAGTTACATAACGTTTCTCGCATGAATATATTTTGCAGAAGTTCAAAGTGAGTTTTGTGTTTAACTGTTTTAAACCGATGGTGTGGGATTTGCGTTGTTTGTGTCTGTATCAAATTATTGCAATGCCGAACTATGGATATACAGGTATGTTGCGCATATGCTAAATTTAAGTCACGATATACATGTATACATATTGTTTGGTTTTTATCTTAGTTTAACAAGATTTAGGAGAGTAGGCCTATATCCCTTTTGAAAAAGTACCACAAAAAACTATAGTACAATTACTATAGTAATCTATGGTATTTTTGCGGAATTTACCACAAAGAAAATCTGAAGATTACTGTAGTAAACTATAGCAATTTATAGTAATCTATAGATTTTGTGGTAATTTATAGACTCGAAATCCATCGTTTACTATAGTACTCTACCGATTACTATAGTAAACTTTAGTAATCTATAGACTCAAAATTTATAGAAATTCGATAGTAATCTATAGTAAACTATGGTAATCTATAGACTCAAAACCTATAGATTACTATAGTACACTATAGTAATCTAAATTACAAAATCTATAGTAAACTATAGTAATCTATAGTTATAAAATCTATAGTAATCTATAGTTAACTATTGTTATCCATAGACTCAAAATCTATAGTAAACTATAGGTTTTTGTGGTACGTACGCCCAAAATCTGTAATATCTCGACAGTTTTGTAGGAATTTACCGATTTTGACACAAGTGCACAACATAATGCAAATATGTTTACTGAAGATGGTTTTATTAAGGTTAAATATTCATACACAAATAAATGATACGGCCATCAAGTCAGTCAGCCCTGTATTATCAGTTTTATTGTTATATCCTTTTCCATAAGTTGGCACTGTTTTTCAACTTTTTTTCAATCTTATGCTGGCTTTTTCACCGGCTTCCTGACTGTCCGGAAACTCTTATCTGGTTTCATCTGAAATAAAAAGATAAAACCTTAATTCAAAATAAGATGGATAGTTATCATTTATTTTTATTCCCAGGTATAGTGATTGATTCATTGATGATTTATGCCATGCATATATGGCAAGCCGTTTTATCACTTCTACCTTTATTCTACATATGTCGAATTTAGTTTTGCTTTTATTTTACTTATGTATAATTCTTATTTACATATGTAAAATTCTTTTTTACTTATGTTAAAAAGATTTTCACTTATTTAAAAAACAATCTCACATATGTAAAATAAAAAATTATTTTACATATGTAGAAGTCTTTTCAACAGATGTAAAATTATTTTCAACATATATGAAATTATTTTACATACAAGTAAAATAAAACACAAAAACCTAACTATTTCACATATGTGAAAAAGAATTTCACTTATGTAAAATAAATTTTATTTTACATATGTACAAAAGAGTTTAAAAAACGGATTTTCTAGTAAGGGAGCGTATCTATCCTTCGTTTGTGCTTCTATCATCTTGTGTAGACTTTCAAGACGAATGCAAAGACGATAGGAATATATTTTACATGCTGTACAATTTTAGCCTCAGCAGGGCACACTCCTTAGTCACCCTGGTCTCCCTACACTGGCCTGCAGCGAGATTACAACAACAACAAACAAAGCGCAGACAATGACCTACTAGTATGTTATATATAGGTCATTGAGCGCAGACTGCCAAAAGTCGAACACTCGCATATATTTACAGCCAACAACGGCTGAAACA
>JAQQZZ010038396.1:0-10485 GCA_030265115.1 Mopalia vespertina | reverse complement strand
AACTTGAAAAGAGATTTGACTATAGCTTGACTCCGAAGCAGGTTAGGCAGCCATTGGGTTTTCCGTAACCAATTATTTGAATTGGCACGTTGTCCAAAATTGTGTTTAAAAAAAATATATATATTGATTGCCACGCACGACTAAGCGAGGAATTAAAGCTCAGTAAAGAATTAAAATCGATATTTTGAAGTAAAAAATATTCAATGAGTAGCCTATAGGCCTATACCTGCATAGTTCTTTTAATTAAACTGCAATGTTTGGGTTTAACATCTCATTCAATTATAGGCTCATTTCAGTGACAACTCTGCGGAGTAAGATTTGATAAATACAACTATAACTTTATGAGAAACTTAAATATAAAGTTCTCTGTTTATACTTATAAGTCTGTTATCAGCCAAATTCTCCTAATTTGGAGAGGATGGTGTAAATTTAAGAAAATACATGATTTGTTTCGTTGTGGATAATTTATCTTAAACAAACTAACACTTGTTAATTAATAATTATAAAGGATACATTACCATTATAATAGAATGAAAGCTAGCGTATACGTTAACATAATGTAGGCCCTAAGTTTTTGTTTTTTGCTCTAGCATGCATAGGCCTATATGTAGCTATAGATTTCTGTCAAGATTTAGAGAGGCCACTCAGGCTATTGTGCGCTTAACACGAAATTTAAATTTAAAAAAGTAACATTTGGACTAAATCAGACTGCGGGTGCACCGTGATTCATTATTTTATTTAATTTAAAACATTTTTTTTCTTCAGGTTATGAAACTCTTTAGTGACAGTTTAAAAAGAATAAGGCGGGGTTTAAACAAGCTGCGTATTGGTCTATTAACAATTTATGCCTACTGAAACAAAATTATGTAGCCTAGTAGGCCTATCGACTGCTTGTAGCAGAAATAAAGATTGGCTTATATACAGTAGAGGCCATATAATCGCACATGTCAACTTTTTGTAAGTTTGCATGTGGTTGAACTTGAGCTGAAGTCATGTGAAAGTATATGTTGCGGTCTTATCTCAAATCTGTCCTGAAGCGGACAAGATTTTATTGGACACTTTTATAGTCTCTGTTATGAAGGCCCTTATAGGCGTATACTCCCGTACATCTTTCGCTTTGCAGTGGTTTAACAGTCATATCGAGACAGTGTGTCTTTATCGCACTTCATTGACTCCTGGAATCTTACGAGCCAATTGAATGCGCTGTTTTTACGGCACCTGTTTATAGCGATAGCGTACAGTGATAAAAACAAACTTATCGGAATATATTTTATTGTTGACATCCCAAAGTATATAGTGCTGTCATTTTGAAGTTGACCTAGCTTTTTACATAGGGCAGGGCTTAAAGTGGTTAGCCCCCTAGCGGCGAAGATTGACAGCGCAATGGAAAGCCCCGGATGACGGTCTTACAACGGAAGGGAAGTTCTGTTTAAGTCGACAACACTGGGCGATAGCGAGCAGTTTGTTACTGGATTTTACTGCGATCAATTGTCGACCTGAGTGAGATGTGGTTAATGTGTAGAATGGTGAGCGGCCGGCGTTACTGCGAGTCGCATCCCGCCGCTAGGACAGGCCAACACCAGTGAGTTCATCGTGATTTGGTAGCAGAGTGCTCTAAATGACGGCATGCCGTGGTGGGGCACTTGCCCGACCCCTGGGCCCTTCCTTAGGCTGGTGCTGCTTTTTGTTACTTTTATAACGCTAAATTTCGTTTATCCGACTGAAAGTATACTTTGTGGCCCCTGCAATCCATTGTTATGTGGTGAGAGAGTTGACTGCCCTAAAGGTATTACTACGGACTCTTGTGGCTGTTGTGAAGTTTGCTCTAAACTTGTAAACGAGACATGTGGGGGGAAACACGGACTACTGGGGCGATGTGCTCCGGGGCTAGAGTGCTTCATCTCGCCGGAGATCGGTCAGCCCATCACCGGTCACGAAGAAGGGATTTGTAAAGGTAAGCTAACTTATGTGGCTGTCGTACAGGTAAAAGCTGGTTAACAGGTGGTTGCGCTGTGTAGGCTTATAACATGTAGCGTAACGTTGAGCTAGTCAGCTGTTCATTAGGTAAATATAACGTCCAAGTTGACTCACCTCCCTGTTCAATAAAGTTTAAGTTTACATTAACTTCGCAAATCACGCAGTAGAAAAATGAAATCGACTTCCTTGTTGTCAGACAATTGATTCTTTTATGTTATTAATAACTAAGACTATTATCATATATATGAACATGAATTATCTATTTCACAGAACTGAAACACAGATTCTATTGTTGCATATCATTGAATTGATCAGAATATAATTAACAATGCTATCTTATCTTAATGAAGCTGCATTGTTTTAATTAGTTTGAATCTTTATCGCAACTGTAGGTTTATTGTTCAACTTATGCAACATTGATTTTGATTGAAATTTAATGACTTGATCTCAACCTTAAATGTGATTTAGATATTTCTAAGCCCTGACACTTCATGTACAAATAGATTTTGACTTTTACAGTTATCCTTGCATTATTCTCATTATTAACATCTAGTTCAACAGGCTTTAGTGAATGAGGTAATTAAGGCATTGGTTATGTGTTATATTATCCACGAGGTGCCCTGTGTCTTTATCCATTCGATTATACCTGTTTTGTTTTATCATTAGTTTGTTAAAACTATATTTTTTACGTTGTTGTGTCATCAATATGAATTTAAGTCTGGATATCATAAATAGATAAGTCATACTTTACCTGATGTTTGCTATACCATATTTTGGGATTGATAGAAGTCATTTGACTTATTTTCAAACTCAAAATTGAATTTTGTGATTTTATAACTTAAAGATTTGTCCAGGCATGGGTGCCAATTATTGGATAGTACTTCAAAGTTTTGCCTTCCTTGATTGGATCCTTGATCCAAAAGTCATTAAGTGAACTATTTAAAAGCCCCTGATGTAGTCTAAATAAAAGGTCAGATTTTCTTAAAAACAAATGAAAGTGTTTGACGAGGAGCACAAAGTTGGTATTTAGTGTTATTGCTGGGGGTGGGGGGTGAAGGGGTGGCTACTTGACAATGTTTGTTAGCACTCATGTTGCAGGTTTTTTTCTTTCAGCCTTTGGGGTGGTACACCCTTGACATGTCAGTGAATTGTGCTCACGTTTGGTGTCAAACCCTTTTCAAATTTTGGAGTGCGATTTCAGAAAAAAAAACTGCAACCCCCTTAGGGTTACTCGAATAAATAGTTAACCTTGTCCAAACTAATACATGTAATATTGTTTTATTTTATATGGAAGTTGTTTGAAACCTTTGGCCAATTTTCGTTTTTTCTTTGTATTGGAATGGTTGTGAATGGTTGATTATTGTTGGATTTATATTGGATGTACAGTATACCCTTTACGGTTGCAATAGCCAGTGCAGGTCATCTTAACAGCAGGTCAATTGTTAAAGTTTTGTTATGTAAGACTTGTTTGACTGTACTATTTGTCCGGATCATATTCTCCATTGATTTAAACTGTGACATAAACAGTGTGTTTGACTTTGTTTTGTAAGAGAGTTTTAGCTGATTGGCCCTGCGCCAGTGTGGCTTCATGTTATCATGTGAGATCTGTGAAGTCTGGGTTAGCAGTGAGTCAATAGCGAGATAGAGGGAGATGGGATGGGGGCCTCTGTTACCTCTGTCAGACCAGGCCTGTCCCCCTTAAATACAGCTTGTCTATTTGTGTATTGTCTGTGGTGCGTGTCATCCTTACTCAACCTATTCTATTCTCAATAGCCAAGGAAGCTTTCTTAGCTGTTTTGTTTGAAATGTTGACAGAGTGAATCTTCCATAAGCTGTATTGTTCTTCCTAAGTTTGGTTGAATCTGCGTAAAAGTACCAGTGAAGGAGTGTTTGCTGTTGATTTACTCTGAGAGGCATAATCCTGTCAACATTACCAATGTTTACATCCATGTCTGTGTCCTGTGCTTTGACCTAGATTAACACTGGACAGCCGTCTCTTAACTAAAACCCACGCCTTCCCCATGGGTGATTGGAGGGAGCTTCCAGTTGACCTGTTGCACTTAGACCTAAGGAGCAATACAAAGGGAAATGTTGGTGATTTCTTTGCATTGTGACAGTCAAAAGTTTGTTGCCAGTTTTGCAAAGTTTCTTCACCCGGTGGGCTGGCATGCCGTCTTACGAGTTAAAGGACTCCAAGTATGACGTAAAAACCTCAAACAAACAAACAAACACTATCACACATCCCAAATATTGAAAAAAAAAAAAAATCTCTTCATCGTCTTTACCTTGTAAGTCGTTGATTGATCTAATGTTTCTTTAGTACTTAAGAGTCCTTGTTATGTACATGTATTTTGTCAATTGATCATTAAAAACAAATAAGACCATTCAAGAAGCTGACATCCCAAACTTTTGTTTTTTGTTTTGTCAATTTGAATTCTACCCATTTCAACTGTTGAATTATAAAGATTATTTCTCTGAAATTTTCCCAGGCAGACTTTTATGATTAACGACTATTTCTTATCAGCTGTTATTTTCTCTTTGCCCCCTGGGCTTCCCAATATCGCTATATGTTTTATTTGACTGGTCAAGCTGTTTAATTTGATGAAAAGATCTACCTTGTCCCAGTCTGCTGATTTATTTATATGACCAGTTTGTCAAATTGTGTGAAATTTAACCTGGGGCTTTATGATATACCTGCTACTTAGACTTGTCAATATGAAATGTGTTAAAAAAATAATAAAACAGAAAAAAAAGAACAGTTGAGTAAATTATGGGGGAAGATTTATTATTATTTTTTTTTGTTTGGGTAAGGCTTTTCCGAGTGTTTGTCACTTTACTTAAGAAGTACATATATGTACATGCCTCTAATTAAATTTTTCATTTACAGGTGAAATAAAATTTCAATAAAGACTAGTCAAACAAAGGAGATAAAATAGTTAATAAATCACTTCATGATATTACCAATTACCTGTAGACAGGTACAGGTATTAACAGTGATAAAATAATTGTCCCTGGGGTGGGGGATATTATATCCTTTTTAATTTTGTTATATTTGATCTTTACTTAATGTACGGAGTTGAACTATCTTAGTACCTAACACACTGTCAGTATAACTACATCTCGGACTCCAAAAGCATGATTTTTTTTTAACCAGACTTATTTGTTTGACTATTTCCACATTTTGTTTAAAAGTGAAGGAGCTTAACATTAACAATTGAATGCAACTCATTTTAACCTGAGTTTGGTTGTTTGCCACATAAATGATATATATGCTGAATGCCATAGTAAATCTTACAATGTGTCTTAGTTGGCAAAGAACATTTAAAGTTGCTTTTGAATGATTTATTGAAGTTTGCTTGACTTGATGTTTTAAACAATACTATTTACCATTGTTCAGAAAAAGTGAATAGTAACAATCGTAAAGGTTAATATTGTCTGAAGCAAAATAAATTAAATGTAATTTTTTTAATTGGGAATGTTCCAAAGTAATTGCAATTTGCCTCTTATGTAAAGGTGTATCCATATTACTTGTCAGGAGTAATGGGAGATCTCTTCTTTAGTCATTTTAACAAACTCTGTAGTTGATGGTTTAATTAAATTGTCAGTTAAACACTTTGTGTCTGTCAGTCAATTTAACTTTGTATCAGAATTGAGGGCCGCTTTAAGAGAGGAGAAATGTTGTGTTTTTATATTAAAGCGATAGACAGTTCAAGCATTTGGAGAACACTATTGGAAAGACAGTGGTGTTCCTTTTCTGATGCAATCCTATTTCATTTAATTACTAAGCTTGGCAGTTGAATATGTGTATTCTCATTTTTTGTGCTGCAACGCCCTTCAAGTGTGAAAGGAATGATATGTCGCATGCCCCTTGAGAGACCTAGCCAGTCAGAAGGTGCATAGCGGTCAGCTGTCTCCTTTTAAGTGATGGGGAAGACTGACGGTCAATAAGCAATCAAATCAAGAAACTGGCTTGGAATGAACTCAATGAAGGAACAATGAACATCGATGACATCACGCAATGGCCAACATGGCTGTGTTTTCAACTCTAATAGTTGAATGCATACTAAGTATAAATGTTATTTTCCATCTTAGAAACGAAAGGACATACCTTTGGTGTGCTGCAAAGCAAGCATTAATACATAAGCTTACTCCTTTCATGTGGTAACAACTAAACCTTAAGCTGATATTGCCTTCAGATTTCTTTGATCCATTGATGCCTTTTAATGTGAATTATCCTTTGAATCCAAACATAGGGCCCCTTTAAGTGAGGGGACGTATTACATTATAAGCTTAAGACTTTATGTTAGGGGTCATTTAGAGTCTCTTAAATCTGGTTAATTTGTGGCAATATCAAGCTTTTCTGTTAAGGTTCATTTGGATAAGGCATCATTGTCATTGAAAATATTTGCAACGCCTTTTTCAACCATGGCTATTAACCATGATATTAAATTAATGGATATTTACAACCTAAAAAATGTTTATCCAAAATGTCTTGTAGCTATACAGTATATAAATTTGGTCCCCACTTTCAAGTGTTAGGACTACGATATTGTACAACATGATTCAGCATACAAAGTCACTCTGTTTACTCACCAAGGTAGTTCAGGAACTGACAACTCACCACAGTAGTTAATTAATCCATCTTCTACACACCTAGGTAATTCATAAACCAATATGTCACTCCCCAAGGTACTTCATAAACCAATACTCCACTCACCAGGGTGGTTAAAGAACCATTGTTCCACTCACCAAGATGGATAAAGAACCTATGTTACATTCACCAAAGTTGTTAAAGAACTGTTGTTCCACTCACCAAGGTGGTTTATTGACCAATGTTCCACTTTTCAAGGTGGTTCATTGACCAATGTTCCACTTTCCAAGGTGGATCACAAACCAATGTTTCACTTTTCAAGAGGTGTTCAAACCAATGTTTCACTTTTCAAGGTGGTGCTCAGACCAATGTTTCACTTTTCAAGGTGATTCATAAACCAGTGTTCCTATTCTCCAGGTGGTTCACAAACCAATGTTCCACTTTTCCAAGTGGTTCATAAACCATTGTTGCACTTTTCCATGTGGTTCACAAATCAATGTTCCACTTTTCCTAGTGATTCATCAACCAGTTGCATTTTCCCAGGTGGTTGATAAACAATGTTGCAATTTTCCAGTTGGTTCATAAACCAGTGTTCCACTTTTCCAAGTGGTTCATAACCAAAGCTGCACTTTTCCATGTGGTTCACAAACCAATGTTCCACTTTTCCAGGTGGTTCATAAACCAATGTTGCATTTTTCCAGTTGGTTCATAAACCAGTGTTCCTATTCTCCAGGTGGTTCACAAACCAATGTTCCATTTTTCCAAGTGGTTCATAAACCATTGTTGCACTTTTCCATGTGGTTCACAAACCACTGTTCCACTTTTCCTAGTGGTTCATAAACCAAAGTTGCATTTTCCCAGGTGGTTGATAAACAATGTTGCAATTTTCCAGTAGGTTCATAAACCAGTGTTCCTCTTGTCCAGGCGGTTCATAAACCTATGTCTCACTTTCCAGGTTGTTCAAAAACCAATGTTCCCCTTTTCCAGGTGCTTCACTAACCAATGTTCCACTTTTCCAGGTGGTTCACTAGCCAATGTTCCACTTTTCCAGGTGGTTCACTAACCAATGTTCCACTTTTCCAGGTGGTTCACTAGCCAATGTTCCACTTTTCCAGTAGGCTCATTTTTATCATGCCCTAAGGCTAAGGTTAGTTTGCTTGGAACATCTAAAGCTGTATTAGCACTGCAGAAAGATTTATTTTCTAGAACAGGAAAATGTCTCTGGTCATTTGGTTGTACTTGTATCAATTACTAATACAATGCTATACACAATGTCATATATACAAGTGAAATACCTAGACTTGGACAAGGAATAAAACAATAATCAATAATTATTATCATATGTTTGTGTTCTGAGAGAGGACCATCATGCCAATGATATGGTCTTTAATATGTGTTGTACAGTGTTTTGTCTATGTGTCTGGTGTCTGCCTCGCACCTGGCTATTTCCTTCATATACAGACAGGTAGACTGGAGTAACAGACCTAATCAGTGTTTACCTTTTAAAATCAGGCCAAACAATTCTGCTATAATCATTTTGCCTGTGAAATGTACATCTGCTGATCTACAATCCAGATAAAACAAAAATTGGTACT
Source organism: Mopalia vespertina (assembly GCA_030265115.1). NCBI lineage: Eukaryota > Metazoa > Mollusca > Polyplacophora > Chitonida > Mopaliidae > Mopalia > Mopalia vespertina. The sequence goes on along the minus strand of JAQQZZ010038396.1, from coordinate 2,322 downwards.
TATTTATGTTTATTTAGCTGTAACTATATTCACACGATTTAATAAAATCAAAATTTATCCTATGAAACAAAAATTGTTTTAATATTACGCAATGCAATACTCAGGATGTCATAATCACTCAAACAGACCTAGATCTCAATGTGGCAAGTTTTTATCGCTCATGTCAGGAGTTTTGAGTTTACAAGTTAGGGTGGGCACTTTCTAAACTGGTTTGGGAGCATTGTATTTATGTCAGGCGTAATATACACATATGTGTGTATGAAATCTAGCAATGTCCCCTCTCTTTAGGAAGAGTCGTACATGGCCTCAAGATAATTGTATCCAATTTCTCTACTTTATTATTGAATAGCAGACATTTGAATGCTGGGAGAATTCCTCATATTGGACCCTGTTTATGTTACCTGAATTAACTATTTGTACACTTTAGGTTAATGGATAGTTTGTTTTGACGCTGTTCTCTCCGCTGTTGTCAGTTTGTATCACCATACAGGGCTTCACTTGTGGCTCCAGACTGATTGACTTGCTACAGGGCATCTAACCCCTATATTAGCCCAGCTTTCTGGGCCTTTCATATTGCAAAGGTTACTTCTTAGTATAAACATGTTAATGCTGCCTGACCAGATACGGCCAATATACTGCCATTAACATTTTTTAAAATCTCAGCAGATCGTTTAATATCAGGATAGACATTACATTACATGACCTCTGACCTGTAGTGAATTAAGACATACTTACCCAGTTTTAACTCCTCCTCCCTGTCTGTGTGTAGACACTGTATTTCCCCCTCGTACACACCTGATGTAACTCTGACCCACATTAAGTTTTTGTTTACATTATTATTTTTAGGACACAAATTTACAATTTTTTGTTTTCTTCATTTTACATGTATGACATTGCCGTGTATTTAAATTCTTTGTTCAGACCCTCTTTCTGACACATTGACGTGTACTAAACTTGTAGAAGTACATGAAGGAAATATTGTAAAAATGTCTGAAATATTTGACATTTATGCCTCAGAAGTAAAGACAAAAGGATTAATTGTAAGATTGGCACTAAAGGGGCCTGTGGCTGTGGCTTACGGTTAGCATGTGAACTTACTAATCATACTTCAATATACCATAATTTCACTGGATCAAGTGCATCTGTTCACCATCTGACAGTGAGTCACACAATGTGGCTTCGGCAATCACAGGGGTGGTTTTTACAAGGTTTCCTCCTGGTTTTTCACTGTATTTAGACAAGGAACAGTAAGAAGTGGACAATATGTCATCATATAAGTGAATTACCCTTGAGAACGATGTTAAACCCTAATCAAACCAACAAAAAAATCCAATCTGCAGGAGAATTGTTGAACAGAGGGTGTACCACTTCATACATAACACGTGATAGACTGGGTGTTTCTCTCTATATGACATATACAGGTTATCAAAATATAGTATTAAAAGTTCACTAATGTCAAATCTGGGATAAAACTGTTACAATAAGCTCTTTACAGACATTGGGGGCAATTTAAAAAAAGTTACCAATTGTTTGTGAATATGTTATCCATAGTTCTATTATGAAGTTAACCTAGATGGGATAAAGACCATTGCTGTCTGGAGAATGGAGTAGAAACTTGATAGGTTATTTAACTGTTGTCACTAAATTGTTGTTTTGTCGTCTCCATAACCCTGCATGTACAGGCGTTGACCTTTTCAAAGGACTTGTCAAATGAAATGTTTAAAATAGCCCATGTAGATTCAAAAAGCAGAAACTTTTGATAAACACTTGCTTTGTTGTCTGTCAACTTTTGGCATTGTTTTATTATTTCTGTTCACTTTGATGCATGTATCTATCCCTTTGTTAAAACCTCTCAGTGCACTAATGCTCCATTGCTCATCTCCCCTCGACATAAAGCTTTACTCTCCTGTCAAATAAGTTACTGCTGCACAAATTATCTTCTGTCAATGGTTGAGCATTTTTCATGGGCAATTCTGATGTTTTTACAAAGAAGAGTGGCATTTGGTCTATTTGTTTTTCTATTTTCATGTTTTGTCTTACCACGTGGGCGATTGGAAGGGAGCTTCCTGTTGCTCTGGGCCCGTATTCATAAAGCTACTTAAGTATTTCTTAAAGTTAAGAAAAACTTAGCCAAATTTCAGTCTGTCATTTGATCATGAAAAAAGTTAAATGTGAAATAATTAAGTTGACATTTTATAAATCTTTCATTTAAGATCATACGAAATTAAGCAAAATGGTGTTAAGGTATATAAAATGATGTTTGAAAATTCGCTAAGTTTTTCTTAAGAAATACTTAAGTAGCTTTATGAATACGGAGCCTGG
>JAQQZZ010038374.1:0-10486 GCA_030265115.1 Mopalia vespertina | reverse complement strand
TAATATCTCTTGTATTAAGTTTCAAGAAAATATTTAGACATTTATGAGTGTGAAGTTTCTTTTTTGACTGAGTATATGTTATTACTATAAAGTCAAGAATGTAATGGACAGCCAAATTATAAAAAAAAAAATGCGATTAATATAAATCACTATAAAATAGTTACTTAGCTGACATAGACTTTGTTTCCTCAACTCAGGGAGTGCTTCACCTTCAAATGTTTTGTTTGTGTGTTTGTTTGATTGGGATTTAACGTCGTACTCAAGGGTATTTGACTTATATGACGACGGATTGTCCACTTCACACTGTCCCTTGCATTGTTACGGTTGAAAACCGAGAAGAAACCTCGTAAAAACAACCTCCGCGATTACCAGAGCCACAACATGTGACTCACTAATATACCCGAGGGTCGAAAGACGGAATCGACCCGGTGAACAGTACAATGATGTAGGATTAGTAAGCGCATTCGCTAGTCACTAAGCCACGGCAGCGGGCCCAACTTCACATGAAAATCGTCCAACAGGCACAATGATACTACAACTCGTTATAATAATAATGTAATTTTAAGTGGCATAAGAAGCTCATATAACAACTATTAAAAATATCTGCGAATTACGAAACTAAATATGACTTTTAGTGTTCAATTTCTATATTTATTGATTCCCGCTAGAGCTGGATAAAACAAAGATTTACAACATGTACAATAAGTAATTATTTGTAAATAAAGTTCTGTAGAAAAAGTCGAAAAATCAAATTGCTGGATATTGTGATGCTGACTTGGCCTTCATTTTGTGTCGAGTTAACACTGACATAAGGAACGTTTCCACACAAATAATTTTAACCAGGAAGAAGATGATGCATGAGGAATATATCAATGCGACCTGTACTACTTCCATGCAAGACCCTGGCTTTACCATGTTGGTACCAAGGCAATTTTCTTAAGTTTGTTAACGTTAACTGGCACAGCCGCTGTTGGCTGTAGGGCTATGTTGTATGTATACCACATGATTTTTTTAGTACATGTTTTTCATGGCCGTATGGCGACAGTAAAAATGGTAATGAATACTGCCCCTAACGAGCTGAATTTCCTGTGTATCATAAATATGACATGGACGTCATTTCAAAAATTCCCATTAACATCGTTTATCTGCTCAGATCTATATGTATATATTATTAGCTTTGTACACCACGCACTGGTTCTCCCAAAATGAACTTCTGAGGGACAAAATAAGCAAAAGTATACCCTGAAGTAATAAGTATCACACTTGGAATAGTTTCAAAGCCTCAATCGACTTTACAAATCTCCCCCATAACTTCATGCAAAATTATTAGATAAATCGGCAACAGAAGATCTCCATGTTCATGTTCATGTTCATAGGTGTGAGACTATTAAAAAACCCATTATTGATCTCCCTTGCAAATGTTTGACAATGCTCTCGTATAAACTCGGGTTTAAACTAATCCACTTTGCAGAATTTGTACGATATTGTCGTCCACAAAAAAGAAAAGAAATGTATTTTAAAAAAAAGAATTATCTTTTCTTGACGGATTTATTGTATTTCTAGCTTTACTTTCTCTGTGGTACCTTATGCCATATATAGTAGCCGCGCCAGATGTGTATAGTTTAAGTCAAACTTGGTGACGCCCATCGATCTAATAAAACAAGTATTCCCACACTGTTATATCCTATATTTCTATTGAATAAATAACGGGCATACATCTGTTTGCTTAACAAGGTTTAACATAAGCATTTCAATCGAGATTTGTTTTTGCCTCCTTTCAGGCTTGGTCATGGTCAGCCACTGGCAAAACGGCAAAAGCAGTTTCACAATACCGCATTTAGTCTCATGCTTTTAAGTGATACAGAAGACGCGTGTGGCCATCAAACTGTTCCACGTGTTTAATCCGTCATTTTTGAAGGTAGCATTCACTGTCAGACTCCACCATTTTCAGACCATGTTATGAATAGAATTGAACAGTGGAATCGTTTACTATATCCATGTTATGCCGAGTGAAATCACTAGTTTATCGATCAGTGAACGTGCACGCCGTGACGTTCTACACGCGATGGTACTGACCTGACACGTCGTTTTGTTTGTCGAGACATAAACTTTCTACTCTGACGAGACCAAGAGACCATTAAATTCTACTTTTCTTGTGGAGATCTGATTGTAAATCGACAGCCATGTGACATTTAAGACAAAGCCACCTGATAACGGGACAGTACATTCCCTGAATTAACTTTACGTGTTTGCATTACTTTATACATCATATTTCTTAATCTACTCTTACATTTTTTTTTATCAATACAATGGGACATTTAAAATCAAATTCGAGCAACTGGTACCGTAGTTATACAGCTTGTTATAATAATAATGTGGCAATATTCATATTTCCATATTAGGTATATAAAACAAAGGAGAATCACTAGACTTGATATGACTATTAGTCTGGTATTATTCTATAATCTAAATAGTTGAATTCCCTTCTGAGCTGGATAAAACAAACACATAAAACATGTAACAATAAATACTCATTTATAAAGAAGAGACTGTATAAAAATAATCAAAATTAAATTGCTAAATATTCTAGTACACACTGGGCCTTTATTTTACAGCAAATTAACACCGGGAAAAGTAGCGCTGTCCAACAAATTACCCCCACCAAGAAAGAGAGGGTATGTAAGGTGTATAACATTGCCGCCCGAGTTGCATTACTGCCAAGCCTCGCAATATACCACATTGGTACCAAGGTAGTTTTATTGGGTTGTTAACGTAATCCGGCACGGATGCTGTTGACGTTATTAAAACTTAAATAAACGCCCGCTATGTTTGATGTATACTACATGATTTAGTAAGTACATTTTTTCTTCGTCACCGTAAGGGCTCATTAAACAAGGTAATACATATTACACACTAAGACCTGAACTTCCTGTTTATCATAAATACGAAATAGACGTCATTCCCAGAATTCCCATTAACATCGTTTATATGCTCATTTCACGCTTTACATAATTAGCCTTGTAGGCGATACCCGGCACTAGTGGTCCCAAAATTAACTGTTACGGGCCCACATAGAACATGATTGTAGACTGACAAGACCACGCTGTTCAGGAGCTGTCCATGCTTTACAACATCGTCTGGAAGTTCATGCTTATAAATGGTAAATACAACGCGTATGACAGTCCGACTGTTTGACACGGTTCATCTGTCATTTTTGAAGTAGCATTCACTGTCAATCGCCAAACATTGCATATAATATTATGAAAAGAGTTGAAGAGTGGGCAGATTTACGCTATGCATGTTATGCTGAGATAAGTCATTAGTTTATCGACCCGTGAACGTCGTGACGCTTTACAGGCGATGGTACTGACCTGACACATCGTCTTGTTTGTCGAGACATAAAGACTCTCCTCTGACGTGACCAAGATACCATTAAATTCTACTTCACTTGCTGAGTGATGAATGTAAATCGACAGCAATGTGACCTTTAAGCCAAAGCCACCTGCTAATGGGCCAGTCCATTCCCTACATTAAATGTACGTGACTGTCGTATACCATTCGCAATATTTCTTAATCTGCCCACAGGTATTCGATAACAGGAACACTGTGCAACCAAAGCTATATTAAAACGAATCACTTGGACAGGTAAACTGGAACGAGAAGCAGCCGTGTAATCACTTTAAATATACTGAAAAACTTTTGAAATAAGAGGCAGATGAGCGACCACAAGCCCACTCAATTGCGCCGAAAATGAATTATATACAAAATCTGCACCACACAGTTTGACCCATAGATGTGCGTCTAAGATTAAGTCCGATATGCCGGATTCGCTTATTCCTTTTTTTTCACATATACGATGTTTGTTACGGTATAAGGACCGCAATAGTGGGCATATTCGTGATCAATCAAGGCTTACCACCGAGGAACACCTAAGTCAAATGTCAACAGGAAAAAGCAGGATTTTTGCCGGAAAAGTGAACAAAAAAATTGTGTTGAAAAGCTATATTGGAACAAATCTTAGTCAATCCACACCAGCATCGAGTGACCTATGATGCTGCACACGGCGTATTGTTATCTCACAACAGTGCCATGTCAATTGTTATTGTGCAAAACAGCCACAAACCCAGATATTGCTACAATGCCAGTGTTATGGTGCTGCGACCGCATTCTAAAATATAATCAATTCTACTTCCTACGTCGAGACATTGACTCTATGATACACCCGGGCCATCCCGGTCGATGTCGTAATTCGTAGCTCCGTCTTGATGAGAAGAATGGCTGTCATGTTATGAGTGGAAATATTTTCGGCATATCTAAATTGTTCGTAGCGCTGTACCATGCCGAACATCGTATAGGTGTTGGAACGCGGCATATGTGAGAGTATATGTACAAAATTGCAATTTTTAACAACCATTCCCATATCCTGTAGGATTTTGGACATCATCTTATAGGATTTTTCTATGGAATCCTATAGGATTGTTCTATAGTATCCTATAGGATTTTCAAAAATCCTATAGGATTCCAATATGAATTTATCATACCTGTCGGGAAATCACTCCACGTTTCCCTTATCCGTAAAGATATCTTGGAGGTGAATGAATGGAAGCAATAATAAAACACGTGTATGTGTGCTGTTGACTGCCGGATGTGATTTAAACGAAATAACGATTCGACGGGATCATCAGCCATTGCGTTTGATTTAAACCGTCGCCGTCTTACCTCCATGGCTTTGCGTATCGTCCACTTGGTCATAAACTGAACAATACTGTGCAGTGATATTTGGTAAATTACCGAAATTGTATAGTCATCAGGCAAATTACACTCTTGAGTATAACGTTACACCCCAATCAAACAGACGGACAAACAAACAATCAATACAAATTTTTAAAAACCATATAAAAGATGTGTTTGATAATTTATTAAGGACCATACCGTCTTGATAGCGATTATCAAAAACATGTATTGTATAAAAACCAGTATTTTTGAGACGAAAACCCGTTTATGTAAGCTAATTGCAAAATGGGAACGTCATTTTTTCATAACTGAACTTTACGACACACAGACACAGTTTTTTGTTTAATTTTCCTTTAAATATCGTAGAAGAATGACCTTCTGACACTCATGTTAGATCTACCTCGTTAAAAAGTTCAATAGTCGCTTCAACTAGCACTCCAGAGAATGATAGATCTAACACTTTATTACCGTTTTCTCTGATTTAATACAGAGTGATTTCAATATTTAATTTCTCAGGAATATTTGCAATAAACAAGTTTAAATCTACATATTATTGTGTTTTATTTATTCTTTATCAACATGTAGGGATTTGAGGTATGATGTTCTGCTTTCCCAAACAGTAAAATAGGGGCGAATACTCTCATGATATGAAACCATTGAATCCACTTCGATAGATTACCTCCCTTGTATTGTGCATGTGAAAATACTTTGTATGCAATGTTTGACTTGTCCACTATTGCTAAATTGTGTTTTTGTTTGACAATTATAGTAAATCGGAAATTTAGAGCTAAACAGATTCACAAACAAGATAAATAATCAAACGTATGATTTATTTGCTTTAACGGATTAATGTTTAGTAAGACAAACTAGGTACAACAACAACACTATGTCTCCCCTGATCTGGAAAATCTAATCAGTTGAATTTCCGATTTTTCGTAAAAAATGTTTCACTTTGTAGGAGGTGCATCTAGATCGATATGCCTACCCTGGAAAGCTGTGAGAGATATTGCATGAGGTTTCTCTATAACGGGACAGATGAACTCCGAAATTCTCGCTTGCACGAGGCCCTTCATCTCGGACGTTATATGCTATTCCCGATCAGTGCTGGGAATGTCTTCATATCAGTTGATTAACATATGTACTGTGTAGATATTTCACGTTTTTAACTGTTTTTGTGAACTCCAAAATTAAACTTGCACATTGTATCCTATATCCTATTTAGATCCCTCGTCCACACCTGTAGACAAACAATTGTAAATAAAATTGCCGAGTTAATCATTATCGAGTTAGAAATTGGAATTCCAACCCAATGTCCATCTCTGTGGACATATGCCCGAAATCACAAGATAGCCCAAAAGAAGCTACCATATTAAATGGCCTTAAGAGCTAACAAAGAACATTACCCTGGGTCTTAGGAAGATATGGGTCGTACTGTCCAAGCAAAGTTTAGCCGTTTGGGTCAGATGTATGCAATTCACTGAAGAAAGTATATGTTATGATAGGCTTACTTTAATAGATTAGAGTAGCGTCCCATGTGTGCCTTCAGAAACATGCAACATTCATTCACGTGACACCCTTGACGACAAACACAATCATTGGACTATATGCATGATATATAGTCACTTCCTGGAAATGACATTTGACTATCTCTTCATAAATCCATAACCAACCAACCTGCCACAATTAATGATAACTTTGCTGGAATCGATTCTAAATTGCCAATTCCGAATGAAATGTTAATTTGTATTTTATTAAAACTTCATACATTCTTTTGTATTTCGAAAACTATTTTCTTTAATACTTAACATAATAGTCAATCTAATTCCGAATTACACTAAACGATTTCTAATGCTGTATAAGTGCAAGTTATATACGAAAATATACAAAAGTCAAGTAAAAAAGTTAATATTGTTTTCTACAGTTTCCATGGAATCCTTTGAACTTATTCATTTTATTATTATTATGCGCGATGCAATGTCATTTTTATCAGATAATTTTAAATACTTTGACCAATTTAGTGAATTATATTCATGGTTCCATTTCATTTTAGAATAACCATACCGGGTTAAATTTATTATTCGTTTTTTATGCCCGTTGCAATGTAATTTTTATCAAACCGTTTAATCTACTCTGACCAATTTAGTGAATTATATGTCTGGTTCCATTTCATCATAGAATAACTGTACACTGTCACGGCTGAATGTTGACAGGTAATCCAATCTGAACTGATATTTTATATTGTAATGAAATCCCATCTGCAATAGAATTGAGTGCAATCAAATTCAGGCAATTTCGATTTTAATATAGATGTTGAGTTACAGTAACCTTTAAAGGGCAATATACAAGCACATAGGTGAAAAGCCTTACACAATCTAAAAGTCTCATACTATTTCTGTCTCAAAACCATAAAAGCGGCTTAAAACGTATCGGGACATTTAATGGGACAAAACTAATCAAATACCAATTCTTAAATGTGTGTGTGCGTGCGCGGGTTTGTTGCGTATTTGTAGTGCACAGCAACGGAATATAGCAAAAAAAACAATACTAAAACTCGAAAGTTCTTTTCTCTGCATGTTGAGAAAGGTATAGTTGCTAAATAGAAAGCCAGCCTGACGGAATTTACACCATCTGTGGCAGTCTCACGCTCAGTGGAAACGCTTTACTTTCAGTAAACGCTTTACACATTATTGACGCCCACCAACAAAAAGTAGTTGAGCAATGAGCAATTTTCTGAATTCAGTGCGAGTGACGAGGTTTGCCTAAGCCAAGAGACACATAACATAGCCGTTTAAGATCTCCATTAATCACGAAAGTTCAACATCATACGCCACCTTTTAATTTATGGCTATATATCTTACAATACCACAGTACCGATATCCTCCAGAGACCAGTTGATCGAAAGGCTATTAGAGGCTTACAGCAGATTAAATCGCTAATAGTAGACTAGAGATAGACCTTTAGCATGGCGTGACGTCATATAACAGTGGATTAAATTTAATAGCGCTTCGATCAACCGGCCCCAGTGCTGTTCAGGAGTTGGTATACGCCATCGACTGTATACGACCTTGTGAATAGGACCTTTGGGTTACAGGCCCAACACTCTACCGACTATATACGTGTGGGAGATGAATATCCAGGGACTTGTTGGCGTTAGTCAAACAGTAGTGTCATATAAATAACAAATCATCCAACTGTGCGACGCAAAACAGCCAACAAAACAAACCACAAAATATATTGTGAAATAGTCAACGTTCTTTTGGGGTTCATGATTGAACGGTTGGCTGATTGTTTGATCGGTTGGTTGGTTGGTTGTTTGTTTGGTTGGTTGGTTGTTTGGTTGGCTAGAAAGCTGCCTGTCCAGTTGATTGTTGAATAACTGGCTGGCTAGCAGTAGAGAAGACTGTATCGTGTTTCCAGAGTCGTTAAATCTGTATTTCCTATAGCTGTCTTGAAAATGGAACTATTTTTATCTGAAGTTTGGAAGTGTGATAATGAAAGATAAATTTCTCAAAATAGTTTTCAGTGTATTTTGTAATCATCATTTTTTTTACATATAAAAATCAAGCGAAGAATTTACCTACATTTTGTCATTTAATATCAATTAGGTTTACAGCAAATAAATGCAGATAAAAAAATAGGAATTATGAAATAGTCATATAACTTGCAATCCAATGACGCTGTGTTTCGATAGGGTTCCTCAGGCAACGTAAGCCAATATTGGCTAAATTTAGAAATTAAATTATTAAGATATCGTGTTAAAGGAAGTATATCACAAAATACACTTTTAAGGGCAATTACTTATTCTTATTACACTGAAAAATATGTCAAATTTCAATTCACGATGTAATCACAATGCAACATAACTATACAATAAATAAGATGATATACAAATATTCTAAAGTATTACTTCATAAATAATTTTTTGGGGGTAAATGTTATTAATAATACTTTTATTCTGAAAATGTACACATAAAAATGCATACGCGCACATATATATCTTTAAGAAAATGAAATACAGGCTTTGTTATTGCAGGAAACTATGTACAAGTAGATCAATATACAAAATATGTTTGTTTCTAGAATGGAAATGTAAAGCACATAGACAGATATATCATTTATGTAATGTGCAGTAGCATATATATGGCTGTGTGAGTGAGTGTTTTTCTAGGTTGGTAAACCAAACTGATTTAAAGATTTGAAAAGATAAATCATTGCTGGACATTCGGTTAGTATTTGTGGTTGAATTTCATAATTTGACACCAGGGGTCGGTTGCTCGAAGCACTATTAAATTTAATCCTCTATTAGATGACGTCACGCCATGTTGTAGGTCTATCTCTAACCCGGTGTTAGCCATTTAATCTGGTGTTAGCGACTAATACTCTTTCGAGCAACTGGCCCCAGAATACTTAAATCATCTACTTATCATCCCTTTTTAAAAACATGGTTAGATTAGGTCTCATCGTACGCCAGTTCTTGGATTTGTGGAAAAGGTTGTTAGAAAAGGATATGGTCAGCCCATGATACAATATAAAAGTTAATGGCCGCTTAATTTAGGTTAATTCGCTGTTTTGCAGCTATCCAATTTAATGTGAGAACACAGTTTATGTAGGTTTACTCAGCGGTATCTTTAACAAAGTCTTGCCAGCCCTCTTCGGGTGTTTAATTAGCTGATCAAACGTCAGCGAATAATCGGTTCTTAATATTAAACAACCAGTTTAGAAATACGATGCTTTGAGGGTTCTTTAGAAAAGATAATGTTTTTTTTTAATGGAACCATTACGCAAAAATGGTTCTTCGATATAAGAAGACAGGGAGAAATACTTGGAACAATTTTTGTGAGGGTTCCATACAAAACCACAAAGGGTTCCACCAGAGCAATCACTAAAGAACATTTAAGGGTTCCATTAGAGCTATATGAGTGTACAATAATGAAAGTATTATTACACTTCACTCTTACAAATACTGTGTTTTGAGGGTTCTTTAGAAAAGAGGATGGGTGTTTTTAATGGAACCATTACTGCAAATACGGTTCTTCGATATAAGAAGAAAAGGAGAAATACTTGGAACATTTGCTGTGAGGGTTCCATATAGAACCACAAAGGGTTCCACAAGAGCCAACACTAAAGAACATTTAAGGCTTCCATTAGCGCTATATGAGTGTACAATAATGAAAGTATAATTGATTATAGAGACTAATTAACCTTCCAATTCCATGGAGCAAATGCTTGGGCAATTTTCCGAACTAAACGGTAACTGATTTAGAATTTCATATTCCATGAGACACACAATGGCAAGTAACGATCATCATTATTACGGTCTCTAATTTACTTTGACCAGAATTTATCTGATAGGATAAATGCATGTCAATTTGGGTAAAACCCAATGAAATATTGTTTAATTATACTTATCTCTGGATAAATACTTCTGTTATTCTACGGGAAGGATTGTTTTATAAAAGGTACACCAAAAAGCTTTTACCTTATTCATTAATCACATTTAGCCTATTGCTAAAATAATGAATGAATAATGCGAAAAATGTGTTTCATGTTAAATCTGAACATGTATCGCTATACTACGGCAGGGAAACACTGGCTTTAATATGGTAACAGAAAACCCCTTGGCATTGATGTCTGGGGAGTGTGGTATTTTATTGTTGGAGTACATGGTCATCATTGTAATGGGAGTCTCGTAATGTCAAAAAGGGGGCGTTACAGGCGGTCCTCTGACGTCAAAACGTTCGAGATTCATAGA
>JAQQZZ010038373.1:0-23995 GCA_030265115.1 Mopalia vespertina | reverse complement strand
AGTACTTGTATTAGACTTGTAAACTTTATATGTACCTCTGTATATGGACCTTTTGTCTGAAATAAAGTATTATTATTATATCAAAATGGCAAATTTTATTGCTATGCAGTTACTATAGAAAACTAGAATATGACAGGGAAATGGTTAGAAAGTTTCCAACCCCAATCAAACAAACAAAACAAAAAATATTAGTTCTGTATTGAAATTGACTTATAAAAAGAAATTAAAATAATTGCCTTGGTCAACCTTGATGTTGGTTTGGAGGGAGTTTCCTGTTGTCCAGGGTCCAGTTGCTCGAAAGACGATTAGCCGCTAACACCAGATTAAATCACTAACACCGAGTTAGAGATAGACCTTCAACATGACATAAGTTTAATAGGGCTTTGAGCAACTGGCCCCAGATGCTTTCAAAGTTAAGGGCCGGCACAAAGCAGATATGTTTCTGATATAAGTCAAACAACCATATTTAAGTATTTTGTAACACCCCATTCAAGGAAACTTAGTGTTAATGAGTGGTGTGTCGGTTCCATAATGTCTGTTGCATTTGGTTCTCTCCTATAATCATAGGATTAGCCAGATATAAAGATATAAGATATAAAAAAGAAGGGGACTATAACCAGTGTTTCCAATAATGAACCTATCATAAATTTGAGTGTAAAGAAGTGTTTATTCTGATGTAAAAAGTATACCTGAAAGGGGACTTAAAAGACCAAGCGAAAAGAAAAACATTGATGTTGGTTACATGTACAGGGTATCTCTGTCTACATGTATGTCCATTGTGTGGAAATTATACAGATGCATTATTTTAGGAGTATTATAATTTTGTTATAGAAAAAGTGGACAGCTATGTTTCATCTTCAAAGTCTTTTCTGTATCCATCGAACGGTATTTAAGTACAAATTTGCTTTTTCATCTTAATATATACAGATATTTGAGGATCTGTATAATCATTCCTTATAAAAAGCTGTTTAACTACTCCAGAAGACAACAGGTGAGTGGTACAATGGCTTTTTATGAGGCGTTTTTTTAGTTGGAAACCTCCAATGAACATTAATTAAGTCACGCAGCATCTAGTTTTATCCGAAGTTTTGTCACATCATTCAGTTTACAAGCTCACAATAAAGTCATCTTTATGCATCGTCTGGGAGAGTGGGCTATTTTTTAGGGGTGGAAATTAAGAGCGTTCGACTAAACTATTTACCAGGTATTTCTCTCAAACAAGCCCTCTTTGTCAGTACAGGTTTGGAAAAAAACAGGAGCAGCCTAGATTTATCCATTAGTCATAGGTTTGTTCAACCTATTAAAGTAGCACTGTCGGAATCAACAAGTGGCAGGGTAGAAAAAAAATCCAGTGGAACGAGCTGTTGATGTATTTTTATCCTGTGGGCTGACAGTGTAAGCATTGATTTCATTGCTTCCCTGTACTGACTCACCCTTTATATGCATATATCCAACGTTCATTGTTCCCCCTTTTCTAACTCTTATTAAATTATTTCAATCAAGTAAGAAAATAATTATGCTCCCTTTGAAAAGAAAAGGGGTTTGTTATCATTTTCTTGTAGATTTATACTGTTGTGATTAAAAATACCAGTTCATTTTTATAAGTATACATTTATATACCAGTGTGATTAATTTTGGAAATATATTCATTAATAATCTTGCTGGCCATAACCTTGAGTTATAAGATTACAAGAGTAGCAGGTGTAGTACATGTTATGATTCACTGTTGGATTAGATACATTAGAAAATATTGTATACCTAAAGAACTCTCATTATAGTTACATAGCCTTTGGTGAAAAAGAGCATATCTTACTTCTGTGTAAAAACTGAGTGAAGAAAACTGAACATCCATAATGTCTTGTTGACAGAATTTAACATAATTGTGGAGGACTTATAATAATAATAACTTATTCACCAACAGAAAAAAAATATGTAACATGGTATATTATCTTGTAACTATTACTTGGCAGGAATAAAACTCCAAGGAGCTTGTTCTATCTCGAAAAATAGTTTTATGTTTTAAACAACAGAAGAGGTGAGGATGTAATATTGACAAATATACAGACGTGCACTTGTGGGTTTTGGATGAGTATATACTGAGTTAATGCTATGAATTAGAAAATTTTGAATATTGATTGTGATTGTATACAGCAGAATTCATTTGATAATTTGTTCCATTCATGCGGACATTTAACCTTGACTGAGTAGAATGAGAAATTACTGTAATAGATTGGTTTATGTAAGTTCATGAAGCATTCCGCTGGTGCTGTTGTGGTGGATGTTTGACTGTTTTACAAAATAATTTTGAAAGGTAGTTGGCATTAGTTCAGGATGACAAAAGAGCTTGTAGGTCAGAGTTAGAATTGTATATTGCTTAAGTCCATGAAGAGGCAGGATTGATAATTTACTAAAGAGAGTTTTTGTATGGGCGAGTCGATGTGTGAGAGAGTAATGATTCTAATGGCTCATTTATGGAGAATAAGTAGTGGGTGCAAATGACTTCGATATGCTACTCAGTGTCTGTCTGTCTGTCCGTCTGTCACAAATGTTTGTGAACTGCTAGCTTGAAAACAAATTCACCAATTAAATTTAACTTTGGTATTTAGCTTGGGAATGGGATTGCACTTCACCAAATTATGTAAAACAGTTATTCTATTATTGCATAATTTTACAATTTTCTTGCCTGTATGTGTTGCAGGCTTTATTTTGCTAAACAATCGTTCAGGTTATGTGGAGGTTACGCGAATGGTTACTGTTCACGCAAACTATGACCATGTTCATGTAGGCCTACATGATGTCTACAGTATCAGACCCCTAGCTACATGTAGGCCTATTTGGCATGGCGCTGCACCATGTCCTAATACTGGATGCCATGCTCTTAACCCATTCTTGGGCTTGTTTCATATTTACATTCCTTTCGCAGTAGTGCAGCCATCATTCCTTATATTGGAGAATGCATCGCTAAAAATGCCACTTGGTCGGCCTCTTCACGATTCATTCAGTTCAAAAGAAGTTAGCAGAGGTGCAGACCCAACCAATTATCCAAAATGTAATCGAGAGAAAAAGAAAATTTAGCGAAAATCTGTTGAACAATTTAATTTTTCTTCGGCGGTGATCAGAGTTAACGTACAGACTGCATCAAAATGCACAACATCATAATAAAATTTTCCCGTAAATCTCAAGTGGATGGCCAAGTTAATGATCGCAACACATGTCACAAATTTTGAAATTGAAATTTGTGCATATTTGTGAACATTTTGACAATTGAAATCCAAGAATTACGTCTACATTCGTACTGGGAACAAATATAATTTTAATATTGTTTACCGCGGGTGGTTGGAGGGAGCTTCATGTTGCCCTGGTGCTCTCAGAGCTAAAGGGGAACAGGAAGCCGATCTGTTTGTGGTGTCTGTATTGTGTCCTGTCATTGTCCTGTATTAGTTCCATCTTGTCTTTGTTTGTTGCCAGTGATGTCTAGGGTGGTTTCCTTCACCCATTGGGCTGGCACATCGTCATATAAGTGAAATACCCTTGAATACGACGTTAAACCCCAATCAAACAAACAATAATATTGTTTACCAAATTTCGCATTTGTTAATCATCAAAATACCACCAGGTCTAAAAGGTTTTTTTTACCAGTCTTGAGCAGTCCAATGGCTTAACAGAAAAGCTGAATCTTTATTGGTAATTGTTTTATGCCAAAAAAAATGTACAATATTTTGGATTAATTCTTTTTTTTTTTACAAGAATAAGCAAATCTTCACAGTTTTGATTGTTGGACAGTTAAAGATGTAGTTTGTTTGTTGAATATGCAAGCAAGTTCAGATTTGTTTTTATCTATATAGGAATACCCTAAAAACTATCAAAACATTCAGTAGTTTCATTTTCGCACTCCATAGATGCACTCTGCAATAAACATTGATGTACTAACTACATCCATATTTTTCTAGGTAAAAATAATCAATCCAAATATATTCCCAAGACAACAGCATTTTGATTTGTTGGTGTTATAATTTAAATAGGTTTTGGTTGTCAAAAGACCTACATCCGCGCTCATCCAGATCTCCTTCTTCATCCAGCACCATATACCCCTTTACAGTTTTATTTAATTAAAAAATTTATTACGATGTGTCAGTTCATGTCAGTAAAAGCTGTTTCAACTGTCAAGTTCCCCTGAATTGTATCTTTTGAGTTTCATTTCTCAAAAAAATTACAAATAATGCAAGGGGGGACCCCACAACACCCCCTTCTTGCTTTTTGGCGCATGCTGAAATATTTGTTATATTGGACTGAACATAATCTAATTTAAGTATGAACCATTTTTTGCTTCACTTATATCGTAAATTTGAAGAAGACCCAATTGTTTTACTAACTTAAAGTACAACAGAGATTGATAAACAACGCGAAATAGAATACCTACGGCTGTGTTAGCTGTGACCTGGTTGGCTGGCTCCGGCTCTACAGCCAATCAAAAGCACCATTAAGCTCTATGGTTTTCTTTAGCTCTATCTCAGCTCATGTTGTTGAAAGTGTTGACAGTTCACAATAAACAAAACCTAACTGGATTAATTTGGATAACTTTTTAAGAAGTTTGCATTAAGCCATTAACTGCACCCCATGTGCTTTGTTTGCCCTGATAATGATCGGATTAACTCTTTGTCTTAATGAAGACATGCATAGGCCCTTTCAGCTTACCACATGCTATGCTAGTACAACACCACCACTATATTATGACAGTCATGTCTTGTTTTAAAACCCACCTGCGGAGTATTCCCAGGTTCGTCTACTGGTTATAAAGACTTTATTTGTGAATGACATTTGATTAAAATCGGTAAACAAGGATTGGTGCCAGTTATAACTGTTTACGCAGTATATTGTGGTACATTATAGGGTAATTACATTGTATATCTATGTAACCTATATATGAGAATGATCGTTGGCGCAAACTCTTTTCATCGTAACCGAACGATAGGTTACGTGGGTTTAAATTCATGCTATAGTAGAGAATAAATTCAAACTTTGAATATAGCTTCCTGCCTTTAAGACAACTGATGGGGAAACAAAATGGCCATCATTTCATAATTTTACTAGGGATATAACAATCCACTAACGCCACAATTCTATACGTATCTTGATATGGGCCTCACGATACGATCGTGATACTGCATGTTCTTGATTCAGGCTTCGCAAGCATAAAAATTCCTCAGTTATTTATGGCAAATTTAAACTTTTTGGTTGGTTTATTGATTTTTCTGTGAAATAAAGTCATAACAGGATTAAAATATATATATTTTTAATGCCTCACCAGGATTCTAACTCTGGTAGCAGTGTCATAATATACAATTAAGTGGTATCACGATACAGGGGCTTAATTATATCCTATTGCCAGGAAAAATAGTGTGATAAATCGGTGTATCGTTAAACCCCTGAATTTTACAATATGTTGTGAACAGGACATAACTCTGTAAGTTACAAGTTTGCGGACAACTTGAAATATAGCCTGCTCCTATTAAGGCATAGGATTGGTTTGCATTTTATCAAATCCTGTATAACAATATGGCCACTCTCCCACATGTAGATTTAGGCGAGCTGTGGAGAGATTTGAACTTGGGTGAGGACAAGGCGAGTGATCACTCTCCTTTTGGTGAGAGTACAAGTGTTCCATGTGGCAAGAGATTGCATAAGATTAAGCTTGGCCTACCCTCTGTTTTCCTACATGGTGGAAAGTTTGCTTTCCATTCGACAACTTGAAAATTTCTTTTTATAGTCAAATTGAATTTGGAGGATATATATTTTCCACGGACATTATGTCGCACAGGATTGAGTTTGGTATATTGCTACCTTCCCATAACATGACAAAACAACTTTCAACATGGCTTGAAACACCAATCAACTGAATACAACTTTTGGCGCAAATTCAGACAGAAGATTATCATAAAATGCCTTTTACCCAGATGTATATTGTGATTCACTTGAACTTTTCTTTACTCTTGGGATAGATATTTGATATTTAGATATTTGAAATGTGGATCTGGGCCATTTTTTCACTGTAGAGAAAACAGCCATTTTCTGTTCAAGTATGTCATTGTCTACATGTATAAGTTTAGTTAAAAAAACTCTGGAATTTATATGCTGCTAGTTCACTTTGCCCTGTTGGATTTAGAGTGTTAATGGTTAATTCAAATCAATTACAAAAACTTCTAAGCACTTAATTCAAAAAATTTATTTGTAAGCATTATGCAATATATTGCATTATGCAATATAAACCTTTGATGATTATTTCAGTGATCTTCAATGTGTGAGATTTGACCTAAAATGTGTTTAAGTGGCGATAAACATCAAGATGTTATATAATGATTTTTTCTTTGCTTTGTGTTTCTGATATGTTAATGATGGTAATCTGCATAAGAATATCATTACACCAACACATTTCTTTTCACGTAAAACAATAGATTTTAAATCAAAGCTTTTCTTGGTGTAATTAACACTATTGTTGATGAGTTTACAGAGTGCAGTGTCTTTATATCTTTAAAGGTGTGAAGTTCAGAACTTCTCATCTTAAATTTTATTGTTGGCCATTTAAAAGGGAAAAGGGCTTCCATTATATAGACAAAAGCAATAGCATCATTTAGTCATGGTGATGTTGGTATCCTCTGTTTGTACATTTAAAACTGTCTGGGCATTATCGCGCATGTACATGTCCCATTTAAATGGACTTCATTTTTGTATCATAACCTCTTTTTGGAAAATGACAAGCTCTATTCTTGGTTAATTCAAATGGAGATCATCTGGCTAGAAAATCTGCTGATCTAAGAATCATAAGAATGGTTAAGGACTTATTTGGTTTGAATTACAATTAAAATTCTGGTATCTTGATCATTCTTCACTGGAGGACTTGAGTTTGAAAATATTACATGTACCTTGGCTTTTTAACAATATTTTTTTTTGTGAATTTACGACTACAACACGTTTTCGGTCTTTTCCGCCTTATATCACTGCTTCAGGTGCAGGTGTAGTTTGCCTGCAGCGAAAGTGTTTCCGTCAAATTGTATTGCAGCGTGACATGTCATTGGCTCTTATCCTGGCACCTATTTTAAAATAATCTGATCATTAATTTACAATTCATGACGTATCTGATGCAGGGAAAAAATCTTTTTATTGTGTTTCTGTTGAATTTACAACCGTCTGGTAGAGGGAATTAAAATCCTGCCATCCATATCAAGTACCTGTATGAATTTTGGATAACTGATTCATCTGCAATCATTCATACTCAATATATTGTGCGGTTTTGTTAAGAAACCTGTCCATTGTTTGGATGTTTTTATACTGAACCATAGTACCTGTGTGGATTATTTATTGCTGCAGTTGTGACAAGATTAATGGGAAATATCTACCAAGATCTACGTGTCCAAGACTTTTTAAAAAAATTTTATCCTGGAAAAATGTATGCTTACCAAATGCGTAGGAATGTTGCGCAGTGGCAAAAATGAGCTATTCTGTTGCATAGAAGTTGAATATGATCAGTGTTGCAGGCGTAAGAAAATAATTTTTTGGTGACAAAGGAAGAAAAGTATGGATCAAGGAATTCATTTGACTTTTTTGATAAG
Source organism: Mopalia vespertina (assembly GCA_030265115.1). Taxonomy (NCBI): domain Eukaryota; kingdom Metazoa; phylum Mollusca; class Polyplacophora; order Chitonida; family Mopaliidae; genus Mopalia; species Mopalia vespertina. The sequence continues at coordinate 16,388 of JAQQZZ010038373.1, read as the reverse complement.
AGAAATGTTGTGCAACCATGCATCCATTCTTTGAAATGTGAAGTGAACATACAAAATGTCATTAGATATGGTGTCTGTGCAGTATCGGTGTGTCTATTAGAACATATTGATTGATGGTTCAAAAGATATTATACTAATTGTCAGGATGATTAATTTATGCCACCCTTGTGTCCCTCAAACTTAAGAACACTACAACTGTTTAAGAATATATATTTATAAAACGTTTACCAACAATATAGAGCACTGGCCCTACTAGCCAAAGACCCGAGTGCTAGTGTCGGTGGAGGCAAGCAAAACAAATTTTATTTTCTCTTTTGTTTTTTGGCGGTTTTTTACTGTTAAAAATTTAGATTTCAATGTCATGGAGACAATCGAACCGTATTCAAAAATAATTATCATTCAGAATTTGTGCATTATTTTCCTTTATGACATAAGTTGTGACAAGTTAGTATTTATATCTCATTTGTGTATCCTGCAATATTACATTACATGAATCTGTAGTCATATAAGTGAAATACTCCCGAGAACGACATTAAACCCCAAACAAGATTATTGTTTCCTAACTATACTGGAGGAAAAGTAGGCAATTAAAGGGAAGAGTGTAGCCCTGGTGCTCTCATTGGGGCAACATTATGCCAATATGTTTGTGATTATTGTCCTTTATTCCATTGTTTGTTCCCAGTGAGTTCAAGGTAGGTTTCGCTGGTGGTTGGAGGGAGCTTTATGTTGCCCAGGTGCTCTCAGAGCTAAAGGGGAACAGGAAGCCGATCTGTTTGTGGTGTCTGTATTGCGTCCTGTATTTGTCCCGTATTGTCTTTGTTTGTTGCCAATGGTTTCTAGGGTGGTTTCCTTCACCCATTAGGCTGGACCGTCGTCATATAAGTGAAATACCCTTGAGTATGATGTCAAACCCCAATCAAACAAACAATCAAGGTAGGTTTCACCCTTTGTTCGGGCACACTGCCATAAGAGGGACATAACATGTAAGTTAGTCTTAAGATCCCAATAAAACCAGCGAACACTGGGGGTATATTAATGTTTAAACAGAACAAACCTTTTATTTATTGTTGAGGTGTGGCTATTTAATGTGGGAGTACATCGCTGTAATATCAGTCAATCAAATTTAGTATTAATATTTTGTAGTATTATGCACATTCAAATTTCAAATTTCAAATTAAATAAACAACAAAACCATTTCATACTTTAAAATGGCTTGATTTATATACATGTAAAATGTTATTCTGCAACCATGTTAACTTTTTGGGCATGCTCACAATGTTTTGAGATTCAGCATACAGCTTTTAGTAAAATAATTATAAAACCCAGATCTCATATTAGTCTACACATCATCATATAAGTGAAATACCCTTGAGTACGACTTAAAACCCCAATCAAACAAACAAACATTTTAGTCTGAATTCTGTACTACATACAGATTCTGTGTTACATTCTAGAGTGTCCAGCATTACATGTATAGTGTCTTGCCATTCCCTCCCAGTAGATTAAAACACACCATGGTTGTGTTGGCATGCAGCAGTCTGGGCCTGAGAGGGGATTGATCAATACTGTAGCCTGAGCCAGGAGATTTTATGGTAGAAAAACCCCTCCCCGGGCTGCCTCTTACTAATAGAGAAATGCTTGCAAATGTGGTCAATAACCTAATAACAGGTTTTTCATTTTGAAATGCAGAAAGTGATTGTTCGATGGGAACTCTAAGTGACCTGGTGCTCTAGAAGCCAAAACAGCTGATTTATCATCGTGTTTTGCTCTGTAAATTGCAAACTTTGTCTTCTTGCATCATTTTCCGAGCCTTGTGTTTGTCATCGTTTCTACTTCACTGCAGTGACATGTAGTTTTTTTATCCATTGGACCTTTACTTCTCATGAATGAAATAACATCAAGAACAACAATAAACCTGAACCAAACGTGAAGTTTGTTGGTAGTGTAGCAAATGGTTACTGTAATGGAGGAAGATTACATTTCTAACAAATCCAAACACTTCACATTTTATATCTCTCCATCATATAAGTGAAGTAACCAAGAACACAGCTTTGAGACAATCGGAGAAACCTTATCAGCCAATACAAGAAACTTTCCAGCTCGTCTGATTCTAAAGGGCATATTCCAATGCTATTTCTATTTACAATATTACGGTATTAACAAAAAGTCTAGCTGTCACTGCTTGGCAACCCCCACTCCTCGGAGCCTCATCTGCCGCCATGCATCCTCAATCCCAGGGTCTCAGGTGGCTACTCAACTCTCCCTCTGTCAAACCATCCCACAATTATTACGGAGTCCTACAGTTAGCCATTCTTTTACAAATCACCCACCCACCATCTGCACACAAAAGATTTTGTCTGCCTCTTCAGAAGCACGACTAGGCAATGTATTGTCACACCATTTCCTTGTTTGATTATTTGCAGAAAATCTTGTACATGTATTGTCTTTTTCATGTATGTGTTTTTTAGTTTAAAATTTGTTAAAACGTGCCTTCATTTTCAGAATTCGTTTATTTAGTGTGCTTATGTTAAGAATTAGACTATTTTGTCAATCCATCCCACTCATCCCTTCATCTACATGTACATTCTGGCTCTACTTAGCAATGGAAAAAAATAATTTTCCAATACAGCAAAACATGTTTTAGAGAATATATTTTTGTGGGGAGTACATCACTGTCCTAGAAATGAAGTAAGCTTAAGTACAGAATAGAACAAAACAGTAAACACCAATTAATCTAGTTCATCAGTAAAAGCTTTTCAGATACCCCAGTTGTAGCATGGCATATTCAATTTTCTTTTAAATTTTACAATTATATCTTCCTGTTACACATAGGCTGTTATCTTAAGTTGTAGAGTTTATTTAACTAAAGAGTTTGATTCACTGTTGATAACATATGTGGGTTATATATTTTTATTGTGGTTTAAATGTCAAAACTGTCAACTTCAATTTTGACCAAATTGTAGGCTTGGCCAAATGTAGCTAGTGCATCTCGTCTTTTCTAATCAATGCAGATATTTCGTTTTTTATTTTTACAAAACACTGATTTCTCATTAAATATACGTTTCGGTTAAATAAAGAAAAATCGTGTTGAATATGTGGCGATGTTAATCATTTCATGCATCTTCATCTTTGATCCGAATCAAAGATTTCATCAACACGGAGTTGATGACGGTTGCTAATATTAACATTGTTACATCAACTTTGTATTCCTCAGTTGCATTCAAATAAAAGCTGATCAAAGACATGACATTTTTCGATAGGTGTTAAAAAATGTGTTTCTCCACTAAAGTGAGTGGTATACAGTGCCTTTGTACTGCTTGATTACTTTTGGAATTTTGTTGATGTCTTTATTATATCTTTTTTTGTATGCGCACATGTTGGTATGTTTGCAGTCATATTGTTTCATAACGCTTTAACCACGGTATAAAAAGTAAATTAACCTGAATGTTGAACTTTTCCTGGGTTCTAGTTTAAAATGCATTGCAAGTGCCTCACTTCCATGCATGCGTAAAACCGGTTATTTTTCTGATATCAAAAGCACACACCCCTCTACAACCTTCACATCGTTTATAAAAGTTCTAAATATCTGATGGACTGTGTTGGTAGGGAAGTTCCTGGTGTCGTCAAAGCGAAGGGACAATGACATTAAACTACAATGAAACAACCAACCATGTAAATATATTTTAAATTTCCAGTTCAGAAGTGTCTGCCTTTCCATCTCTGCTTTGCACTGCGTGAAAATGAAGTATTTAAAAGTAAATTGTCTATCAAAGATGGATGTCCAAATAAATGAAGAAGTTGTAATCCAAATGAAATTTTTTCTGTTGATGATGTCCGAATGTCTGTCTATCCATTTCATCGCAGACTGATGTCCATTGATGGCCAAACTATTGTGATGTTTGTACCTGAATTTTCAACTGAATTGAAAAAAATTTATATAATAATTATCAATAACTTAACTGACATTTTCAAGGAAACAGGTTTTTTAGTATAAAGTTAATGTACCCAAATTCATAAAAAATAAGTTACATTATCTTTAGATACAGTACAACAATAAAGTAACCTTAATGAATGCGCGCAGGCTGCGGGCGGGATTCGCTACAATCAGCATGTCAGTCAGAGCCGGAATCACACGTCGGCTTACGTGTTGAATGGCCAAAAAGCCGAGCAGCTCAAGTTTAAAAATATTATATAATCTGATGTAAAGCATATATTATAAAGCGAAAGGAAAAGTACTACTGTATATGATTGATTGTTTTTTAAATATAAATGTGATCCGTTGATACAAATTGTGTTTCTTATAAACTTACCTAAAACTTAAATACGCGATTGATGGCTACATTCACAGTAATCCGATGATAATATGTCAATATTATCCATTTAATACACCACAGTTCACCGAGCTGTATTGGTCCTTTAGGTCTTTTTTTAATTTCTGAAGGCAGGCTTACAGAGTGCACCCTTTAACTGTGTGCCCATTGCTCAATAATTCCGTTATTTAACAACCCTACAAGTTTTATAAGCGTGTCAACGTTGAATACAGGTTCAAGCGCATGCGTAATAGGTCAAACACCTGGACGAGTACTGTCTGGTAGCCAATGGAAAAAAAAAAGATTCAAGAGGCATTTAAAAGCAAACCTAACCCATCCCAAGCAAGATACCCCTTTTCCCACCCCACTTTATCCCTGCTACTTACTGAAACGGACAAGCTCTTTTTGACATTTTTGTGTTATTTATTTTTCATGAAAACAATAAACACACTGCAACTGAGTTGTTAATTAACCTAATATACGAAGCCTTTTCTCAAATGGTTTTGATTCAGTAGCGCTTATTTGCACGGCCAGCAAATATGTATTATTTCCCTGCAATGAAAAAAAAAAACAGGAATTTTCCCGCCATTTGTACGACTAGTCGGCCTTAAATCATTGAAGTACAGTATGTCGGGGTTTTGGAGCCGGGACCTGTATATGACTGTCAATAAAATAATGTATTTCCTCATTTGCTTTGTAACAACATTTTCTTGTCAAATAATTTGTCAATAACACTGTCAAACTAACTTTCCCCACGGAAAAGTGCGCGAAAGCTACAGCTATGAATTATATCTAAACTATAATAAGATTGCACTATTGGATTTTAGACAGCCTGATTGTAGCCTTTGAGCTCCGGACTTCCCCTGTGCTCTCTCTGCGGTCCGCGTTAAGCCATTTTTAACCAATTAAAAATAGCTAATTAAAGGAAGTCTCTGTACCGTTATTGGCAGAAAAACGAAAATTGGATGGGCCAATCAAACGAAGGCTGCTCTCTCTGGGGTCCGCTCTTACTGCCCCATAGGCCCATGTAACAGTATTTCTTGCACCGGATATATTTAGTTTTGACAAGAAAATGAAACGTTTGACTTCCTAAAACCACTTATTTTGCTAGTCATTGATGTCTAAACATCTTTCTGTTTCTTATTTTCCAAAATAATGATTGCATTGTTTTACTAAACACGATTGATTGCCACATTAGAAAGTCATAAATATCTTCCCGACCGCGTGTTTGGGGACGCCAATTTTCTCACAAAGTCTGTATATTTATTTTCTAAAACAGCTCTCTTTTTTCTTTCATCTGCGCGCGTGGCTTTTAGGTTACTTTATTGGTGTACTGTAGTTGAAAAACAGTAGCCTGACTATATGGTTTGTCGTGACATTTAGAAGCAAAAGTCACAATTCCGACGAAGGATAAACGAAAAATGATTGAAATTATAATAAAAGTAATGTTGGTTTTTTAAGGGAAGTAGAATTTTAAAGAGGTCTTGTTTAGCGTCCTTGGACATCCAGACAAATTTAATACCCTTGCATCACTCACTTATGTTTTTGGGTCCAGTGACGACGATTGTCATTTAACCTGTCTGATCTCACTTGACTGGTTCCTTGGACGCACCGTTTTGAAAAAATAATACTTGTCTTGAACTAGGTTCCAGTTGACATTCAAGGTCACAATTATCAATGTCGATGGTTGTGATCAATTGTAACTAATTATTTGATTAACTTGATGCCTATAAACAAGCGCACGTATATATACTGACACTTCTCTACAAGAGGATGAGGTATGTGAGTATTGATCTCTTCTACTTGACTTGCGGCTAACTCGCTCAAACTCAGTTGCAATGTATTGACTACCGATTATTCAGAGTCGTATTTTATGTGGATTTTGGGCGCAGCCTCGGAGCCAAGCGACATCTATTCCTTTTCGACTATGCCTCAACTAGAAAAAATGTAGGAGATACCCGGAAGTTGGGTAAAGTGCGTGAAATATCGCATGCTATATGGCGTGACTTAGAGGCCGTATTCAGAATAATACTATGTTGAATCACGAAATAAATCTGACGCTGTAGATTTCTACTCCCGAGTCCGACTGTTGTGAAGGCTGATGACATTTCAAGACATACTCGCTTTCTTATGTCGATTGAACCAATTTGGTTCTTAAAAGATACAGAGTAGTTTTGTTGCATGCTAGCTTTAGTAAATTCATATTTCTAAGGACAAGAAAAATGTCAGAGGTTGGAACGTTTCATGTTATTATCTTATTTTAAAGAGCCTGCTATTATTTAATCTACATGCTGAATTAAATACCTTTGTGAAGTAGCGTAATAGCTGGGCAAAATATCGACAAAGGGCGACAAAGAACAATCATAACGAGAAGGAATTAATACATTTTGGCAAGAAAGCTGTCGAAAACCTCATTCCATTTTTTATATCTTTTATTAAAAATGGAATAAGTGTGTTAAATATGTATCTCGAAAATGCAATAACATTATAAATTAAAGTGAAGATCTGAATCTGAATCAACCAAAAAGTTGACGGACGTGCGTTTGAAAATACGATATGGATCTTAAACCCTTTGGGCATTCATTCCATTTTCATGACATGCATCTTGAAAATGAAATAGGCATTAAAGATATGCATCTCATTCCTTTTCAAGATGCATGTCATGAAAATGGAATGAATGCCCAAAGGGTATAAGATCCATATCGTATTTTCAAACGCCCGTCCAACCTTTTGGTTTCCAGACATTAACTTGATAACCGCTTATTGGAATTTAAAGCAAAGTTACTATGTGTGTTCCATGTGACAAGATTGCTTAAAGGGTAGCGATGCTGTCTTTACTTTCCAACATAATGGAAATTCTTCACATCTTGCTTGTGCTAGTGTTAATTATTGTTGGAATACACCGCCGTCATATAAGTGAAATACCCTTAAGCACAGCGTAATACACCAATCAATCAATCACACCAAGACATCGCTTGGGATTGACTTCGGCGTATGTCGACCTACAGGTGGCGCCGCCTGGTAGCAAAGTCCAAGTCGGGTTTCTGTATGTTAAGTTGAAAATAATGTTAAGGAATTCAAATCAAACTTAGTTAGTATGAGTGTTCCATTTGACAAGACAGAGTTTAGATATGCCATGTATCAAGATGTCGTGTAGAGTTTTGTTTGGTGTAACTTGTTAACTTGAAATCACTTGTGAACTTTTTGATTCCGGACATCAACTTGAAACCTGCCTATTGAATTCAAATCAAACTTAGTTAGTATGAGTGTTCCACTTGACAAGACGGAGTTAAGATATTCCACGTGTCAAGATGTCTTGTAGGGTTTTGTTTGGTGTAATTTTGTCACCTGGTGGATGCTATTCAAACTCGATTTTAATATTCCATGTGGCAAGATTTCTTCGGGCGTATATTGGGACTCACTTAATCTCTTGTTTTACAATTAACTTCTGAATTGTTTTAGATCTTGTACATATATCACCAGCAGTTTAATGCCTCAATAAATAAAGTAAGCACAAAATATAAATGTATTTGTTTCTCTGAAATTATGATTGCGTTCTACATGTTGTCTAATGTAGTCTTTGCACTCCATTTTTACTCTAGCATTGTGTTACTGTAAATATATATATACTTAAAACTGATATGTGATATAATAAAAAGAAAACGAATACGATGTATGCCATTAACAATAACTTCTCACACAACACTACATTTTCATTTGTTTGGGAAAGGTCTTTAATACTGACTCAACAGGTATTACACAACGAAAGGCATGCTTTCTCGTTTATTCTAACCAATTTAAATGTGCGCATCGCGTGGTAGTACTCATTGACATCATGCAACGTCATGTTTTGTTTAATGCCATGCACTTGACGTGTTTTCGACCAATCAGAACAAAACAATTTGACAACATGTATAACGATTTCGGAGTCAAACTGGCTGAAATAGGCTGAAGCTGATGTTTGAGGTCGCAGATTGGCAAATCTCTGTGCAACTCTAAGAGGAAAAAGAAGTTAAAGTTTTAATTATGCGCAGATCAATATGTGAGTTTTAGAATCGAACTTCTCTTAATTTTAGCGCTTATGGACTATTGGAACTTTGGACCATGAACAACTTCGAACAAAACGATCTTTGTCCGATTCTGAACCATTAAATATATTGCTGGTAAATAGTGGGTACAAACGCCAGGATTGAGGCCTTACTTGTTGACTTTTAAAACAATCTATATGCTGTTATACCTATGCAACCCAAAAACTTTTATGACACAGGCAAATTGTAAGCTCTTAGCAGCTAGCTACCAATATAAATTTAGGTAAATAGGAGACAGAAGTCTCGCCAAGAATCTACGTGATTTTTAGTTTTGGTGCCAGACTGGTTTTGAGGTCCTACCTTTTAACATAAGAGTAAAACTATTATCTCCATTTCCAACGATTTATTAAACAAATAACACAAACAACTCACTTGAACTTATACATAACTCAATAAATACCATGAATTTAAGCCGAAGTTGACATTTAAGCTACGTGTTAAAATTAGTCAAATAACTGATGTTGATGTTGTGCGCGGCTATAAGCATGTCATTAAAATCTGCATTGTCACTGTAAACAAATCAAGTCCAATGTTGTAGATGGCGAAGACAACTCTTAAGATTTATATTTCCTTCGTATTTATAGAAACTATACATGCATAATTCATGTATTTGAGGTAATTTCGTTTGTTTCCTTTAACCCTGTCGTTGAGTTATTTACCAAAAGATCCACTAAATAGGTTTTACAGTACCCTCTTAGAAATAATGGTTCTTTGAGGGTTCATTAGAGAATATGGAACCATCTGTTTGGAACCATAACCGCAAAAACGGATCTTTAGAAAAGATGGAACCATTTATATGGAACCATATATATGGAACCATTACGACAAAAGGGTTCTTTGATATAATAAGAAAGGGAGAAATACTTGGAACAGTTGCTGTGACGGTTCCATACAGAGCCATACAAATTTCCACCAGATCCATATTTGTCTAAGGTCTGACAAATTTATTTTTACCTATGTATTTTTGACCTTCTGGCTAATGACAGCTTGTTTGGAGAGTAACAATGCTGTCTCTGGAGGAAAATGAACTATTCTACATTATGGAAACCCTTCACATTTTGGTTGTTCTAGTGTCTATTATTGTTGGGATACACCGCAGTCATAAAAGGGAAATATCCTTAAGCATTACATGAAACTACTACTTGTAAATTACAAAAATAAATCATGTACAATCCGACCACAATATGCAATATATGTATTAGATACGTCATACCCATTCTATTTATTGTAATTGGTTTGCATGTTACAACATTTATGCGCGACTGGTCTAGACTTTACCAAAAAAAAGTATACGCTAAGTTTGTCTTTTGAATCAGATTTAGTCGTACACTCAATCATACATTCCGTTCCATAAGCTTACTGTGCATTCACCTCGGTTTGAGTCTCCAAACTGCTTTTTTTTCTTTTCTATAGAAAATGTCAGTATGTCAGAATACAGTTATTTTGATTAAATAAGAACAATAGCCAGCATTAGGTTTGTTTTATTCATTAAAAAAGAAATGATGTCATTATTTTTATTAAAGTTACAAATAACATAACATCTACATTTTACTTAAATATTATATATTGAAGCGTACTCATATATAAGGGAATTGGCAAACATGTCTACTACAGTCTATGCGCAAATATTTATCAGACAAAATGTGTTTTGTTAAATTTATAGAACGCATAAAATCATTACCAATATGGCAGTATTAATGCTACGAATACGTTATTGTAATGTAAATGTGTGATCCACGTGTCAGTAAACTATCCAGTGTCACATTGAATTGTTTAAAAAGTGTAATTGGATGTGTTATTGGATTCGATATATCCGTATTGGATTGTATCCAAGAGCGGAAACTGTGTTTGTAAGACGTCGTGTGTATCACTCAATTAAATGACCGATGCTAAGTACATATAATCTGAAAACAAGTAAAATCAACTAGTTTGTCCAAGGAGAAATGTTTATTTCATTAAAATTATTATGTAATTTTCTTTGTGTAAACGATCGATAATCCCAGTCGTGTAGCACCTAAATCACTACTCATATACATACATTGTGACAGGGTGGCTCGTCGATTATACGTCGACAGAAACCAAGGGAGAAGACTGGGGATAAAGTAAAGGTTCGCAAGACAAAGTTGTTCCCCTTACTTTTACAAGGGGTAGGTATGTTTCTTGATATCTGAACAAGTTTGTCTTTTTAAACCACAGACGCGAAAATAGTGACTTGACCATGAAACCTCAAATGAACTTAAAACACCCAATATCCGTGATTGATTGATAGATTGATTGGTGTTTTACGCCACATTCAGCGCTGTGGCGTGAACATTGTCGACTTATTTCATTTTTATATACATGCATTTGTAAAGATAATTGCAATCAGCAGAACCATTCGCAGCAAACATCAAAAAGAGAAACAAAGTTAACTGAATAGGACATACATAAGTGTTAAAAATTGTAAATATGTCAATATATTAAATAGTTCAAATTTTGATCTAAAAGTTGTAAATATTGTGGTCAATTTTGGTTATCAAATATTCATGAAATTTAACTGTTTTAGTACTAGTGGCCTCTGGAAGCCGTGTCAGTAAGTCTGTTAAAAGAAGTACTTGATATATGAGACCGTTTGTTACGTTTATAATAATGGAACAATACTATTTTTGCCTATATTTACATGTTAAAACACACAGGGAAGTTTTGCTTGGGACTAACACACATTTGAAGTTTACAAACTTATCTATCAATGTAATACACAAATTAGTACTTGAGATATGCTCTGACGGGCTTATATCCATTTAACTGGTGTTAACAGAACTCAACATTCTTCATGAGATAACATAAATCCGTTTGGCACATACTGGGACTCTATTAACATGCATAAGACATTTACTAACACGATACTCTGCGGAAGTCAAAAATGGGATTTGCACTTAATAAATTCAGAATAATGTTAAAAGGAAACGCCTAGTTTGTGGTCATGCAATGTCGATAATTCAAAACTGGGCAAGGACTTTGGATTTTCACAATGAATACAATTAAGCAATAAGTATATTGATTAAAACGCGCGCAAAATATACTATCATGTTTAAAATAATGATATTATTTTTTTTAAATGTTTATTTTATTAGGCTTTATGTATAGTTTTTACGATTGGCCTTTACTGCCTAAGTAAAGGATATTCAATGTATCTGACATCTTTGTTTTGACGGAAAATGGCGGAAAACTAAAAATCGTTGAACACAAATCCATGGGCGGAAAAAAGATGATGTTATACATCGGCTGAAAAGGTGGTCCCCAGCCCTGTTAAGTGAAGGAAATTATAGCGGGCACAACACCGAGGGAGTTAATAAATTCGTTATTTCCTTTTATATAGTTTGGATGAAATTTGCTTGCCTCCACCGGGTTTCGAATCCGGAACATTTGGGTTACAAGCCCTACATTCTATCGACTGGCTTTATATATGTTGTATAATTGAAAAAAGAAACTTTTCCTGTCTCTCATATATATGGGGAAGGGGGAGAGAGAGAGAGAGAGATAAGCAAAAGTTGCTCTCTTCATTTTTTCAACATATATAAAGGCAGTCGATGGAGTGTTGGGCCTGTAAGGCAAACGTCCCGTGTTTGAATCCAGGTGGAGGCAAGCAAATTTATCTCTCTTCATGTATTCAATATATCTATATATATGTTTTATTTACTTTTGAAACACATTTGTTAGAACTTCATTATATAACACTTATACCTGACCTAGACTTTGTCTCTTAAACTACAGCTAACAGCAAAGTGTTGAGGGACGACAGCATAGACTGTCAACAGTGCTAGTAGTCAGGGTAGATTAAAATTTGCCTTTCAAGGCAAATAAATCACATATGACACATGCACAGTGAATATATTCAGATAATTTGTTAAGTCATCTGAAGAAATGTTGATGTAGGCCTAGCCCTGTACGTTTTTCCAATGTCTAAACAAATAACTCTGAAATAAATAACAATCTTAAACGGTAGAATGTTTAATACGAATTATATGTAGTGATAAGAGAGGTCATCCTCTACATTAAATTAGCTGCATGATATGCTACGCAAACTTCGAACGTGTGACGCTAATGGGGATTTCCCTGGCTTGAATTTACTCTTTCTGTAGTATTATATTTCCTGCAAGCAAAAGGCAAATTGTTTATTTCTATATGGGTGAGACAATAACAGTGGTATAATTCGACCACAGTTTGCTTGAGGCAGAAGAGTTCGACCATCGACCAAAAACATAAACTCTTCTACCTCAAATTTTGACGATATATATATGGTAAATATCATTTCTTTCTTAACCATGTATTTTTAAAAACTGATGACACTGGCACAGGGATGTAGATTAAAAAATAAAACGAGATATTATTTCATGTTCTTTATCAACTCACAGAGACAGGTTTCTCAATAGATCTTAATCTCGAGTTGTTATGGGTAACCCACAGGGATTTCGAGAGAAGGTACATGTTTTAGAACATGTGTGATACATATGTAGAAACACTATATACGGCATCAGTCTAGAATAGATCAATATATATTAATCAATGAATGTATCCGCTTAAGAAAATAAGAGTTACAAGTTGTCTGATATAGAGGGGTGTTTCGTCTTAACCAGACGAGCCTCTCTGTTGTTGTTTCTGTTGTATGATAAAATGGGTGTTTGTAAGAGAGGAACAGACATTTTCTGTATTTATTAAAGTGCATAAAAGCTCTTGCCCTCTGCACATCCTAATTAAGATACACATAAGTTACAAATAACAAAGGAAACATGAGACAAGCTGGATAATTAATAAATATTGATATTTGCTTGTTGATTCCTGAATTTAGCATCATGGCTTATCATTTCGTGTCGGTATAGGCCAGGCAATTTTATATACAGAAAATAAAAAATTAAAATAAAAAAAAGATATCGATTTAAAACAAAATGTTGAACTAAAAAGAGTCAATATTCAAACCAAATTGTTATTGTTGTTGATTGGTTCGGATGTTATTTTCTATTCGTGGCTTCCAAAAGAAATAATATAAGAGAAACCCCAGAAGAATTGGAAGGAAATAAAAGGTTAAATGGAATTGTTCTTTGTTTTTTAACTTTTGTTTTCGCTCAGGGCTATGTATATGGAGGCAAGCAACGTTTTCTTTCCCTGTAAAAGGGTGGTTCGAGGGAGCTTCCTGTTGCCCTGGTGCTTTCAGAGCTAAAAAGAACAGCCGATCTGTTTGTGATGTCTCTGTATTGTCCTGTGATGTTTTTGTTTGTTGCCAGTGGTGTCGGGGTGTTTTCCTTCACGCATTGGGCTGGCACGTCGTCATGTGAGTGAAATAACCTTAAGTACGGCGTTGAACCCCAATCAAACAAACAAACAAACAAAACAATCTTTCTCTGCAATAAACCTTTTTATAAATAAAATAGATATATTATAAATTAATTATAATCGTGGCCATGGATTAGCCATCTATAAATAAAATAAATAAAGTAAGCAGTATACATGCATTGCTTTGGAAACAAATAAATGCACTTAAAATGCTACACACAATGATACAATAATAACACAAATCAAATCCCTGAGTTGCATGTCCTAAAGCCACTATATCATTTTCTCTGCAACACTACGTTATTACAAATACTATTAATGGTGAAAGCAAATTAAACGCCGCTGCAATTCATCAAGAGTCAACAATCTGATTGTTTTAAACACGTAACGGCTATACAACTTATTACACGACCAATCTATTGATATTACATAAGTGATATTTAGGTAGTGAATAACATTGCCACTTGAGTTTAACGCCGGAAAGTCAAATTCATATTGTTGGATCAAATTTAGCATCCCTTTTAATTTGATTAACCCTTACTGTGTGTGTTTTGTTTTGTTTTTGTTTTTGTTTTGTTTTTGGGGAGGGGGGGTATTTTAAATTTTTGCGAACATTTTTAAAGTGATCGTGTCTTGTTTAAATATGTATTTGCTGTAAAAAAGCAATTGATTCAAAATTTCGATTTAGAGTTGAGTCATTCCAAAATAACACATGTAAATGCAACAGGAGTTACTGTAAATTGGACTATTCGCTATAGACCAAACACTTGGAGTTGTCCATGCAGATACAAAAATAGAAAACATGTATTATTCAATTCATTCACTTGTCATTGGCCTGTATTAATTGGTATGTTTACAGGAAACACATACAAATATTTTTATTTTATAGCTGCTGTTGTATTGTTGGAATAGAATGGGAGATAGTATTATTGGATCTTGCAGTATATTACAGGACGAGATATATAAGTTTCCTACGGTTCACATCCATGGTATCTTTGTGAAAATGCAAATTAGTGCAACATGTCATAAACGCAAGATATTCAGAAATTTAAATGTAAGAAAACTATGTTAAAAAGAGAGTTATTAAATTCTAACCGGCAAACGCTCTAAATATATGATTTTTTAAAAATTGACATTCATAATGTTGAGATATTGATGATATCGAACAACGGTTTTTTGCTCCCTACATCTCAACACATAGGATTATAGAAATTTTAAGTGTTTTTTTTACTTTTTTTTGGTAAATATATATTTACTAGAAGGTAACATTTTACTCCTTAAAGTCAGTTTTAAGATTTTTTTTTATATTTATCAAAGTGTTGCAATAAAAAAAACTAGGACAGATGTGAAAACACTGTTGAATATTTTTTTTTAAAATAACGAAATTGCGTCAAAAAGTAGCGATTTGAAAAAAGGCAACCCGGAAATGCTTTATATATACATACATATATATAAGTACCGGCTTCGAGTCTCGGTGGAGGCATGCACATTTTTCTCTCTTCGTTTATTCAAAATGTATATATTTTTGTTGTTGTTGGTCGTAAAAAAAAATGATTTATATATAATTGCTCTTCATTAAAAGACGTTTCGGAATATATGTGTTGCAAAAGTGTCCTAACCTGGTAAAACATGAAAACATTTCAATGATGGTTAGAGTATCCTTAACTAAATGCTTTATTCTCGTGGACTAGTGAATTGTGATGGTTCCGCCGTGTACACACCATGCATGGATGGATCGGTGAATGGATGGATTGATTGACTGATCCCTGTTCGGATATTTTTAACACAGGCTTGTTTTGATGATCAGTTGCTCTGATGGTGATAGTTTTGTTGATTGAAAACCATGAGATTAATGTGGAAACGTTTACAAATAACACAATTCCCTCTCGTCCCGGGGAACGTCGTGGCTCAGTTGTTTTGGCTGCAGGGCCACATTCAATATGTGGCACAAAATATAGGTTCGAAAACACCTTTTGCGGATAACAATAAAATATTACTTTTAAAGATACCTTCCCTTACAGAAAAATCCTATGTGATTTTTCTATGGAATCCTATAAGATTTTCCTATAACTTTTATAACTTGTTACTTTTGCTGAAGTTATGCACCTGATGTAGGCTTAAATCGTGATATACTGACATAAATTATAAATT
The DNA here is from genome assembly GCA_030265115.1 of Mopalia vespertina. Classification (NCBI taxonomy): domain Eukaryota; kingdom Metazoa; phylum Mollusca; class Polyplacophora; order Chitonida; family Mopaliidae; genus Mopalia; species Mopalia vespertina. Next base: position 529 of record JAQQZZ010038373.1, on the reverse strand, counting down.
GTAGCTTTAGCTTCTCAAACTAAAGAAGGTTAGTATATTTCTAAAGGCATTACGTGTGATTTCGTCTATAAATTTCAGCCCTTGAGCTCAACAGTATAAAGCTTAATGGCCTGTGAAGCACTCTGGCAACGAACGGCACCTTTAGAAATGTCTCATTATATCACGTCACGCAAACAAACTTCCCTAATTGTTGGGCTTGAAAAACTAAAAACAAATATTGCTTAGTTGCAGAACATAAGATTATTCCTATATTCCCTTGATTAATACTATCATTTTACGTCTGTACACGAACATGCTATTGTAGCAATTATACAAAATGTCATTTGTTGTAAGCCTGCGTGATCGAGACGTTATGATATAAACGCTCATTAAATAACCCCAAAGGCAACCAACCAGTAAACTTATAAGTAATAAACCAACGTAATGGCCATTCAATACAGCTTTATTTGCACTGGTCACATCTTGTGACATAGAGATAACTAGAAATACAAAGCATGATGTTACATGACAGTTTCTCACATAGGAAGTT
>JAQQZZ010038362.1:0-10486 GCA_030265115.1 Mopalia vespertina | reverse complement strand
GGGGTTTAACGCCGTACTGAATGTAATTGCATTCACACGACAGCGCGCCAGCACAATGGGAGAAGGAAACCTACCTCCACTGGCCACGAGTAAAGACAACTTGAAGACAGGACAAATACAGGACAATAACATAAGACATCACAAACAGATCGGCCCGAGAGCACCATGGCAATGTGATGCTCCCTCTCTATATAGCCTACCCTCCGCTCTTACCTATGCAGATCAGATCCAACCTCACATTAAAAACTTTGATGAAAGTTCCGGGAGTAACACGTTTTTCTTTAAGTGTCAAGATTAAAATGTAGACTTTTTTTATATGTACGGTATTCACATAGGCCATAGGCCTACTAGGCTATAGATGCGATCCGTATCTTATAAATTATACAGTATATAGAGATACGACGCACAGTCCTATGAAACTTCAGAAATTAGACCTACCAAAATATATAACGTTGAATCCGTATGACCTTATCGCCGCGGAAGACATTTTTAAGCGAGTATGGAACTGCTGAGAAATTATTGATTTTTTATATGAAAATGGACGTCTAGTGGTTGTTTTATGGGTCGGTCTAACCCAAAAGTGTATTAGGAAGAATACGAGATTGTTTTTATCAGGGTAGGGCAATTTATTTTATATATTGGAAGAATTAAGTGCCGAATCATGGTATCGTCCTGCTATTTCTAAAGGTTAGGAATGTTCAAGTAGCAAAGCTAAGGCCATACTATCTTCAAACATTGGCTAATATGCAAAACTAGGCCTACATCTTAATTAATTGAACAATTAATATTTATTTGTATTTAATTTTCTTCTGATAATGTATGCCTATAGTAATAATATTGAAGATTAGGAATCTATTGTAGGCCTTGGCCAATTTGATTAAAACCGGAAGCCGTCTGACCTCCATGACTTACGTACAAAATGGCCTTGGCTGAAGGTGTCGGGGTCTACAAACTCTTTTTTTTTCTTCAAATGTCAAGTTAATATGTAGGCCCTAGACTTTTTTATACGTGTTTTTTTTTACAAATCACATTATATCTTCAAAGCATTGGCCGATATGCAAAACTACATCTTGAACAATATATATATTTTTAATAAATGAAGAGAGAAAAATTTGCTTGCCGTAACAATATATATATACTGTAGCTCAGTCGGTAGAGTGTTGGACCTGTAACCCAAAGGTCCCGGGTTTGAATCCCGGTGGACGCAAGCAAGTTTTTCTCTCTTCATTTATTCAAAATATATATATATATATTGTTGTTGCTGATAATATATATTTTGAATAAATGAAGAGAGACAATTTTGCTTGCCTCCACTGCTGATAATATATATGTGTAGGCCTATAGTCGGAGATTAGGTATATTACAGGCCTACAAATTTGAAACAACATATGGAAGTTAAAATTCTTAACAAACTTGAATAAACTAGAAATTGTAACTGCTCAGATAGACAGTAGTCCAAACCAAGACATTATTTTAAAAATATACATGCAGGTGCCGCCTTATAAGACACATATGGGTATTAATGTCAACCTACAAGCATATTTACTTAATTCCAAAGTCCGAACTCTCATTCCATTATCTATGCCTACAGTTAAGCGAATCCGGTAATCGGATCCCATAAAAGAGTATCTCTGCTACCATATATATAAATCTAACCGCATTGCATATGCCTAAGTTAATTTTATTTGAATATGATACTATTATTTTATACAAAGAGTAAAATATAATTTATGACACAAAAACAAATATGTGTGAATGTGTAGGAAAGTCGTATTGTACTGGCTGTAATTGACATGCAGAGATTTTTTTGTTAGCTGAATCTTAACGGGCTTGGCGGAAACTGCCGAATACCTGTGGAGCACTGTCATGGTGGGGGGAAAAGGATCGAACGAAGCAGACAGCTTTTGGTTCAAGTATACGCTGTCTGCTTCTGCAGCCACAGTTGCAGAGACAGGTTTGTACAATGGTTCTTTAAGAATTGGCGAATATTCATAGTAGTTTGTCGAGACTGACACGAATGGAGAGATGCAAAATTAAGTAGTTGTTGACGGGACAGGTACGTGCATGGCAGAACTTCCTATTCGATCAGCTGTACATGTACCTGTAGACGTATGGGATCGTATATAGCAGTAGGTGGAAGAGATCACTGTTTAGCTGAAATGTACTTGTTAGTCAGTAGATGTAGAGTTACCGTTGTAGTCATATTAAGATTTACGCATTTGTATCTGGATTTTCAGCGCCAGTAGATAAGCTTACATGTAAAATGCGAGACCAACATGTACAAAATTTAAAGGTTTTTAATGGCCTAATTATTATTATTATTATAATAGCCCCAGGCTACAATAAATCAGAAGTGTCTTTTATGTAGGTATTTGTGTATATAAAAGCTTAAATCAGAATTCATATCAGCCAATATTACGTTATACTATCTGGTTTAATACTTAAGCTTATATATTACTTATTCAACATATAAAATATAACAATGATTTCTTGTGGCAGCTTGACAGTAATGTTTTTGGTCTATTGGTGCTTGTATGTCAAAGTTGTACATGTACATGTTAACATATAACAGTAAACTTGTACATGTTAAGATGAAGTATTTATAAGTTTGTTTGACATAAAGGTATACATTTACTTGAATTATACTTTTTATTAGTTTGAAATTAAAGTGGACGGCATATTACTTTTATTAGATTTAAATTAAAGTATTTATTAAACAGCCTTAAGCCAATAATATTATCCATTACTAGTGACCATGTATTAATAATATATGTAGATCATTCAAGTTTTGAAACGTTTGCATTACACAGTACAGTCTTAATAACTATTCATTTTGTCATTCAAGAAATCTACCTGGGTTGAGAATGAAGGATCCATTAAGGGAAAAAAACCAACTTAGCATGACAAACAAAAAATTACCAATGAATAGAATTTTACACGTTTAAATAAAACTTTTATACGCACGAGGCAGGTAAAATGATATGTTGCTCATGCTCTATTCATGTTGGATGGGGAACATGACACTACCTGACTGACCTTAATTGTCACAGACCTCCATCTTCAAAACAAAATTGTGAATGTTGTTACATAATGTCAGATAGCATATCTCCCGTAACAGTGAAGTGTAACGCACAATAAACAGTGCCTATTTTGTATTGTGGTATTGCAAAGTTATGCAGGCCTTAATGGTTAGCAAGTGCGCTTTCTAAGCCTACTTCGATGTACCATTCACAGGATCGAGTCCGTCTGTCGACCCTCGGGCATATGAGTGAGTCACAAGATGTGGCTCCGGCACAGGGGTGGTTTTTACGAGGTTTCCTCCCCATTTTACACTGAATAAGGCAAGGAGTAGTGTGAAGTGGACAATCCGTCGTCATATAAGTGAAATACCCTTGAGTACGACGTTAAACCCCAATCAAACAAACAAACAAACAAGCAAAGTTATGCTGATGCACTTTGCCATAATTGTTGCAAGACAATGTTCCAGCTTTCCTTCTGTGATATCCTCTAGACAGTGTACATATATGTCCTTACCATTCTTAGGAAAATTGTGTTTATACCAGCAATTAAATTATAAAATCAATATTTGGGATTTTATGTGTAGGATCTGGCACACAAGTTGTGACCAAATGAGATGTGTTTCTGAAGTTTAAAGATTTACAGGTGTGCTTGTCATATTTTTTAATATCACCTGAATTTCTCTGCTTTCTGATTGCAGTTACTTATCCCTTGGACTTGACAAAGACCCGGCTACAGATCCAGGGTGAGAAGGGACTATCAGGTACGGCCACTGTGCCGTACAGAGGGATGATACAGACTGCCTCAGGAATAGGTCAGCTATTTGTCGATAAATAAACAAATTTATAATATTTTAAATAATTACATTCTACGCATTTTGTCATGACATTGTTGATTACAGATCCACTACCAAATGATACATCATTTGTGCAGCTGGTAGTATCGGAAAATTAGAAACAAGATAGATTGATGTAGCTTTCAGTTTGTAGCCCTGTGCTGTGTCAATTAGAATCCTCCATCATGCTGATGACAGCTTAGCCCTGTAAACATGACAGTAGGGAATTCATCTCACAGTCATGGGGTAAAACTCTCCCGCAGACTTGTGGTATAAGCAGTGCGCCAATTTCTGTACAAGTAAGATCATACTAATAAAGCTTAATGTGAATGACAATATCCCATTTATTCCTGCTACCTACCTTGATGTGGCTTCCAACCATCAAGGTAGGTAGCAGGTATAATTGTGAAATATTCAAATTTGAAAGTTTTATTTGAATGATCTTATTTGTGGGGAACTTGGCGCACTGCTTATACCACAGGAGTGCAGGAGTGTTTTAGCCCTAACTGTGAGGGGAATTCATCACGCTTTTGTTGCTCTCAGAGCTAAGTGTTGCATATTGATCGTCCTGTCTTGTCAATGTTTAGTGGGCATTGGAAAGACCCTTTTGTTGCTCTCAGACATAGTGTTACATATTGATTGTCCTTTCTTGTCAATGTTTAGTGGGTATTGGGAAGACCCTTTTGTTGCTCTCAGAGCCAAGTGTTGCATATTGATTGTCCTGTATTGTCAATGTTTAGTGGGCATTGGGAAGACCCTTTTGTTGCTCTCAGAGCTAAGTGTTGCATATTGATTGTCCTGTCTTGTCAGTGTTTAGTGGGCATTTGGAAAGACCCTTTTGTTGCTCTCAGAGCTAAGTGTTGCATATTGATTGTCCTTTCTTGTCAATGTTTAGTGGGCTTTGGAAATACCCTTTTGTAGCTCTCAGAGGTAAGTGTTGCATATTGATTGTCCTGTCTTGCCAATGTTTAGTGGGCATTGGAAATACCCCTTTGTTGCTCTCAGAGCTAAGTGTTACATATTGATTGTCCTTTCTTGTCAATGTTTGGTGGGTATTGGGAAGACCCTTTTGTTGCACTCAGAGCTAAGTGGTGGGTGGATGGAGGGAGCTTCATATTTGCCCTGGTGCTCTCAGAGCTACAGGGTAACAGGAAGCCGATCTGTTTTGTGGTTTTCTTTTGTCCTATTATTGTCCTGTATTTATCCCATCTTGTCTTTGTTTGTTGCCAGTGTTGTCGAGGGTGGTTTCCTTCACCCATTGGGCTGGCACGTTGTCATATAAGTGAAATACCCTTGAGTATGTCGTTAAACCCCAATCAAACAAACAAACAGAGCTAAGTGTTGCATATTGATTGTCCTGTCTTTTCAATGTTTAGTGGGCATTGGGAAAGCCCTTTTGTTGCTCTCAGAGCTAAGTGTTCATATTGATTATCCTGTCTTGTCAATGTTCAGTGGGCATTTGGAAAGACAATTTTGTTTCTCTCAGAGCTAAGTGTTATAACTTGTGATTGTCCTGTCATCGTTTCTTGCTATAGTCATGTTGGGGTGATTTCCTTCACCTGCGCGGTGGCAATTAGTTTTATGAGTGAAATAACCTTAAGTGTGGCATAAAACCCAAATCATATCAATGTTTGTTTCTAGTGGTCTTTGGCGGTTTTCCTTCCCAAATGTGTTAACATAGATGAATGAGTCCGATTATTCAAGACAAGTGAACTTAATACTAAAATAGTGTACAACCCTGTCCCAAAATGAGTAGTAACTCAGTAAGCAAAGACTCAGATGTGTGCTTAGACTTGAAGCACTGTTCCACTGGAATTCTTTTGAGATAACATTTTCTTGGTTTGAACACCTATGTGCAAGGGCTTAGGCAGAGGGTTGTCTTTGGACACCTTGAATTGGACAATTGCCTCATTTGGAAACCCTGCTTTAAGAAACTTTAACATGCAGGAGATAAAGAAACTGTAAAAAATTAGATACCCAGTTACCTAAAAAGTGAAGCAATATGACCATTTTGGAGACCATAGAGTTACTTTTGATTTCTGGCTAAACCCCTGCCTATGTGTGGTTCGGATTGATTAATCAGTGTTTAATAAAATGCTGTGCTGAACACTTTTTCACGTACCCGATGGCTGTGTTCTCCATCAGTAAATGCATGTAGATCATATGTTAATATGATGTGTTTTGTTATGCTGCCTTTGACCATTTGGAAGAAATAATAAAGGCATACATCTATCAAATAACTAACACATGGAAATCTGCTTTGTTTATCAAGGGCAACAAGTGGATTCCTGTATCATTTTCTATTTCTTATTTGGTGAATGTTGCAGCACATTACCAAGTCCATGTATGTTTGTAAATGTTTAGATAGTTTATATTTGTATTTTCAGTTCATGAAGAAGGCTTATTAAAGCTATGGCAGGGGGTTACACCAGCTCTATACAGACATATTGGTAAGGGGATTATCATATTATACACAATGTATTACCCTTGAATCATTAACTGAAATATATTGTACATGAATGCTCAAGTTAGAGAAGCTTTTTGTTGGTTTTGTTTTACACATAACTTGAAATGAAGAAATGTAAAATATTAAGCCTTTCATATGTTTATGTGTTTGTTTGATTGGGGATTAACGCCATATGGTTATTTCACTTATATGATGATGTGTCAAAATCATACATGTATATGACTGATGCCACTGGCAGCATTCAAAGATAAGATAGGAGAATCACAGAAGGCGATTCAAATGACATCACAAACAGGTTGGCTACATGTTGCCCTTAGCCCAGAGAAACTAGAGCAACAGGAAGCACCTTTCCAACCACCCGCTGTCATAATGTGAAATCCTACAATATTACGCTGTTACTTATTCTATAAACAAAGGTATACATTTATTGTAAATACAGGGTTATACAGACTTCACGCATCAGGGTGGCATTCTGTCAAATGAGTGAAATAACCTAAAGTATGATGTTTAACCCCAATCAAGTAAACAAACAATGGTAACAGTTTACTGCTTAGAATTTTTGTAAAATATAAGATAAAATCCAATAATTTATACATTTTTTTAAGCGAATGAGGACGAGAGAAACAATTCTGTACATTATTATAATACAAATTATAATTGAAGATCCAAAATCATCAAAGGAAGATAGTTTATTCCTCAAAGTTTTATGCCCTCTGGCTAAGGGCAGTTTGTTTGAAGAGTAGTAATACTGTCTCTACTTAACACTGGAGGAAAATTAACTTTCCAACATTATGAAAATGCTTCACATCTTGGTTTTGCTAGTGTAAATTATTGTTGGAATACATCGCTGTCATATAAGGGAAATACCCTTAAGCACGGCGTAAAACACCAATCAATCAATCAAAGTTTCATAGATACATGTAGCTGTTTGACAAGATATAAAATGTGCTTAGAAGTTCATGTTCAAAATTTATGAAGATATCTGAGCCTTCTAGAAAAGAAATTAATCTTGTTTGAGTTGTCTGTATCTGAATATGGTTTGTGTTTTGTTTAATAGTGTACACTGGCAGTCGGATGACAGTTTATGAAGTGGTTAGAGAAAAAGTTCTGGGTAAAAACCCAGATGGGACTATAGCAGTGTGGTAAGTTACATAAATGCTCAATTTTTCATTTTTTGTTGTATCACAAACAACATTTATAAACAACATAAAAAAATATATATATATTAATATTTTATTATAAGATGTCCCAAATATGATAAATACAAATGAATGATTGAAAGTCATTTACATTACACTGTCCATCCACCTGTGACCATAGATCTGTAACTGGGTCACTTATTTTGAGGTGACCTGAACTGTACTACTGCTTCAAACACACCTGTTAGTGAGGTCACCAAGAGAAGTTCAAAGGTCACACTGGCCCCAGCTAGACTGTTGAAAGGTCATTCAGAGGACAGTTTTGGCTGATAGTATGATGATAAAGGAAACCAAATACTTTTCAACTGTTTGTGTGGAGGGTTGGTAGGAAGTTTCATGTTGCCCTGGCACTTTCTAAGCTAGGGGGCAACATGAAGGCGATCTGTTTGAGATATCTTTGTATTAAGTCCTGTCTTGTCTTTGTTTGTTGCCAGGGGTGTCAAGGGTGGTTTCCTTCACCCATAGGGCTGGTACACGGTCATGTGAGTGAAATAACCTTAAATAAGGTGTTAAACCCCAATCAAACAAATGAATCATCTGTTGGTCATTGTCACACAAATTTATTGTTTAATATTATAGCCTCCCAAAACAAAAAAACATAAGTAAACACCCCCCCGCCCGTGTTAGTGGAGAATGAGTGATGTTGTTGGGTACATTAAACACACTAACTAAACTAAAGTAAGCCACATAAAACATATTAAATCAATTAAACCTTAAACTTTTAACAGAGGGTGGGACCTCCTCAACCAGACAATGAAATGCTTGAACAATGCCATCATCAAACAAGTCAGGGTGGTTTTGAGGGAGCTTCCTGTTGCCCTGCTGCTCACAAAGCTGATCTATTGGTGATGTCTTTATATTTGTTTTGTTGCCAGTGGCATCTAGGGTAATTTAATTTACCCACAGGGTGAAATAACTTTGTTGAATACGACAGAAAACCCCAATCAAACAAAGTAAATAAAGCATATACATCAAGGCGTTTTACGGTTTCACACTGTATTTTTGCACCATTAGGATGTTTTGTATGTTGTTCATGATTCATCAGTGAATGAAATGGTGGTTCCATCCACCCTTTGGGCTGGTCCCGCACCTTGTGAGTAAAATGACCTTAAGTATAACACAGAACCCCAATCAAATAATGAAATTTAATTATCAGCCGTGTTCAATTTTTCAGGAAAGCTATAATAGGGGGGATAACTGCTGGTGCTGTTGGTCAGCTAATTGCCAGCCCCACAGATCTGGTAAAAGTTCAGATGCAAATGGACGGTTTAAGAAGACTCAAAGGGAAACAACCCAGGTATCAAGTTTGTGTATTATTTATTCTCCAACTTTATTTGATAACATATTGAGGCACATGTACTTCCCCATACAACTGAACAATAATTTAAATAAAGGAGGATAATAGAAAAGAACAATATTTCCCTAGTATAAAATGCCACAACCTGTTATATTTAGTTAAAGACTTACACTTTGCTATTTATTTTACCTTCACACATTGCGGCTTTACGAATGATAAATTAGTTGTAGACATTTCTCTCCGAGTGTACAAAATTTTATGATTGTCCTTCAAACTCCTATATTTTTATATTTCATACACCCTTCAACAAGATAAGAACTTTAGGCAGTGCAAGTTATACACTGGATTATAAATAAGCCAATTCTGACTAGTTAGGTTGAACAGCACCTGTTCACAACTGTACACCAAGACCACATTATACGCTCACAAGCTCTTGTTTCTTTATTACAGGTTTAAGAACACAGCTCATGCATTTAGAAAGATTGTTCAACATGGTGGTGTGAGGGGCCTATGGAGTGGTGTGGTGCCTAATGTACAGAGAGCAGCTCTTGTCAACATGGGAGGTGATCACAGAAATACCATTGTCATATCTAATTATAGCGTACTATTAGGGAAAATCAAGGCACATGGGGTGCAGTTAATGCTAAGTTTTTAAAAGTTATCCAACTTTTTGTTGTGAATTGTCAACACTTTTAAAAATGTGCTGAGATACCAGTACATTTAGCAGCTGAACAACAGGGCCTTTGATTGGTTGAAGAGCCGTGGCCAGCTAGCCAAATCAACAGGGCCTTTGATTGGTTGTAGAGCCGTGGCCAGCTAGCCAAATCACAGCTGGCACAGGCCTGGGCATTCCGTTTCTGGCTATTTTATTGATACTCGCTGCAAAGTCATTTGTGTAAAGGTAACTTTAGTTTATTTTAAAGCATTTTTTTTTTAATTTTACGTCATAAGTGCAGCAAAAATTGCTTCATACTTGAATAAATGTAGAGTATTGTCAGTCTAACAGAACAAATATTTCTAACTGTGTATAATAATCCTAGTCTAGCTATCAGCTTGTGTAGTACAAATAGGCATCATGTGTTAGGCCATGGACAGCAACGTGCATAGGCTCTAACACGCTTTAGGTTTTTGGCCCTCAAAGTGCACTTAATTTGTCAAATTGCTGAACTGCTGAAATTTTGTTCCATTTCATTTATTGTTGGCTTGTTGTCTGACAAATGTGTTATAATTCATTTTGGTGCTGCGCAATATTTGTTAATTAAGAAGAATGCGTATGGGGAAAAACAGACAAATATTTAGTTTGCTGAGATTCAAATGTTGTTCCTGGGACAGCCTTTTTGATAAAAATTAAGGGGAAAAAACACACTCTGGTTGAAGTCCTCATTATTCATCTTTTTGTTACAGATATGGCAACTTATGATACAGTGAAACACAAGATCTTAATAAATACAACCCTCCAGGACAACTACGTAACTCATACCATAGCCAGGTTTGTTATTCCCTGCCATGTTAATGATAGGGGCACTCGGAAATACTACTGTTCTGCCATCCTTCTGTCTGTCCTCGCATCTGTCTTTCATTGGATCGGCCCACGGCCGTGGCTTAGTGGTTAGCGAGTGCGCTTTCGGAGCCTACTTCGATGTACCGTTCACGGCATCGAGTCCGCCTGT
>JAQQZZ010038351.1:0-10487 GCA_030265115.1 Mopalia vespertina | reverse complement strand
GACGGATTGTCCACTTCACACTGTTCCTTGCCTCATTACGGTGGAAAACCGAGAAGAAACCTCGTAAAAACCACCCCCGCGATTGCCGGAGCCACATCGTGTGGCTCACTCATATACCTGATGGACGACAGACGGACTAGATCCCGTGAACGGTAAATTGGTGTAGGATTAGGAAGCATGCACGATACCACTAAGCCACGGCCGCGGGCCTCATTCGTATGGAAGCTCCTTTCTTATTGGGTGGGGTAAAAAAGAGTTCATACAAGTAGCTGTTGTAGACTCTAGTTAACTCAGTTTTTTCCTTCTATGAATGTATGGTAGGAAAGGAAGAAAGGCTTAATTCGACGATCTTCTTTTCCGCCTGCATGGCCTCGGATGTGAACTTTTCTCCATACCTTTATTTGCCTTGCGAATTTCATGTGTCTCGTAGAATACGTAAATTTAAGCTCGGAGCATATTTTGTTCTGAACTTTCAACTAAAATCATATGAAAAATGTGAAATCTCTACATAGAGCGCAATTTGTTTATCAGTTGATTTTAAAAACAATGCATGTCAAAAAGCCGATTATCATTAGACGTCAGAGATGATGTACGCAGTACATGTACATTCGAGGAATTCCGGTTGGTGTTCTGCGGTCACCAGGAACTGTCACAGAAATGTGATCATTAAGGTGCACTATTGGCTTTATTATCATCTATTCTACGTCAAACAGCACCTGACGACAACACGTTGGCGGACTGCCTGTACATGACAAGTAATGCGAGAAAATTCGTGAAGAGCCACTCGTGCACCTAACTAAATGCGATACAGCAGAAAAATCGCGCTCCAACTAGGTTATTTTCAAACTTCAAAATGTCACGCCGGCGTTAGTTTCATTTCCAAGTTTGGCCATATTTCCATTCTCGTATTGGCATGCCCTTGTGCTCGTTTGTTTGATTGGTGTTTAACGCCGTACGTAAGGTTATTTCCCACATGGCGTTCTCATATAAGCTATGACCCATCACTGCATGAAAGTGTTCTCTTGTAAAGCCGAGGACGGCCCACTCAAAGTCCTCGAATGTTCGGCACACATTATCTCGGATGTCACACAGTCGTCAACATTTTTATCAAATTAACTGATAGCCTAGTCCACGCTGTGTAGAGAATTCAGTTTCCCTCTGTTTTGGGTTGGAATATTATACACTCCTATATAAATTAAATTTAAATATTCTATGGCCATATGAAATTCGCTATGTTTATTTAAGCGATGATATAGCAACAACGAGAATAACGCGACATTTGGCCAATGATTACTTTGTGATCAAAATTTTCAATAGCGTCATTCAAAAATAATTCAATAAATCCATTTGTTTACAAACATTTTATTGGCACTTAACAATGAAACAAATTAATTATACTTATTATATATATTTTTTTAATTTAACAAAAAGTGTCCATTCCATGATTTTATACATTTTTTTCAATACTATACAAAAAAACTGCAATTAATTGAATCAAAATTAATATGCATGTGCTTTTAAAATACTTGGAAGTCATGCCTGTAACTCATATCAAAAATATTTCTGAGCCAAGTTTAACTGTTAAAAAATTTTTTAACACAAAAATAAATCACATGATATGGTGTTTAACATAAATACTGCTTGAAACAATTAGAGACTTGAATATATAAGCGGTAAGTCTACTTTATTGAAGATTTGAGTCCTTCTTCAAATCCAGATGTAGGGCAATTACACAAATTGAGGCCTTTAAACTCGGTAGCTAAGACAATTAAAGGGCAAAGCGAATCCCCTTAGCAACAACGACAACATACAAGAAAAGCAGGCGTTGGTTTTGTGCTAGGCAGTTCCCCAGAGCTACCAAAAAAAAAAAAAAACAATTTTGAACAATAGCAAAATAAAAGTGTTAAAGTTTTAGACAGAAAGCGACTTAATTAATTGCGTGCATCAGGCTTTTAGCTAGAAAAGTAGTTTGAACTACATGTAAACCCAGCTAAATCTTTGTCAAATCGCTATGAACCCTTTCCACAAATTTTATTCATCACTTAACAAATAGGCTATAATTTTTTCTGGTCAAGGCACAGAGAAACCGTACGAAATTAAAACATCGAGATAAGAGAGTAGATAAAACTATTGTATGGTACAATAAGACAATAAAACTGCATTTATCACAAGTTTGTTAGTATTTTTTATCACCTATTTACAATAATTATAGCACACTTTTTATAGAGTATTGAAATCTAGCTGATCACCAAATAAACCAACACCTTAATTTAATTTGAAAAGTACTTAATAACATTCAAAAGCACTCAGCGACATTCAAAACTACTTAGTGACACTCAGAGTACTTAGTGATATTCTTAAGTACTTGATGACATTAAAATGTACTTAGTACCACTGACATTCAAAGTTATTTATTGACTTTCAAAAGTACCCAATGAAATTTAAAAGTAATTAGTGACATTCAAAAGTACTTAGTGGCATTCAAAAATACCTAGTGACATTCAAAAGTACTTAGTGGCATTCAAAAATACCTAGTGACATTCAAAAGTACTTAATGGCATTTAAAAATAAATGTACCTGGTGACTTCTAAAAGTACTAAGTGACATTCAAAGGTACTTAGTGACATGCAAAAGAGCTCAGTAACATTCAAAAGTACTTAGTGACATTAAAACATACTCCAGGACATTCAAAAGCACTTACTGACAATCAATAGGACTTAGTGACTTTCAAAAGCAGTATGTAACACACAAAAGTACTCAACTGTTTTAAGAATTTTGTAACAATTAGAACTGCATAGCAACATGAATTGGTTCTTATAAACCTTCAAATGTACTAAATATATTTTTGAAGTACTTAGTATTAGTAACATCAGGATTTCCATAATAACATTTAGATGTGGCAATTCAGTGACATTCCAAGTACTCAAATATATCCTGATTTGCTCAAAAGTGTCATTCTGTGAAACAAAGTTAGATCACAATCCATCAATAGTATTTTTTAATAATTTTCAACATTAATAATAACATGAAAAGATTCTGAGAAGTTTTGTAACCCTGAAAAGCTAACCGTCTTAACTTCTTAGTTACATTAAACGTACTTCATTACATTCATTGGACATAAATTACTTAATGAAAGTACTTTTGTAATACTGACAAGTATTAAGTACCATTGAATTGTAACATTCAATTTACATTGTAACAAAGTAATTTTGCTGTTGATTAAAAAATGATTTCATATATTTCTTACGATACTACCAATTAAAACATTAAAAAATTTTCCTTAATGCCGACAGCTTGTTCGTTTGTTTGATTGGGGAATATGGTCGTACTCAAGGGTATTTCACTGTTCCTTGCGAAAATCAGGTGGAAAACCAAGCGGAAACCTCGTAAAAACCACCCCTGTCATTGTCAAAGCCACATTGTGTGACTCACTCATGTATTGGATGGTTGACATACAGACTAGATCGCATGAACGGTACATTGAAGTAGGATTAGTAAGCGCACATCCTAACCACTAAGCCAAGGTTGCAGGCCTGTTCAAACTAAGAAACCTTTATCCTAAAATACAGGTGGCAGTGTTTTTTTTGTTCAAAATTTTCAAAAGAATATTACAATTTAGTTTTTCTGTTTGATTGGAGTTTTAAGTTGTACTTAAGGCAGTATGCTTAACCAACAGGTGAACAAAATCACCCTCCAAGCCATGCCCTCTGGCTAAAGAGAGTAGCAATGCTGTTATTACTTCGCAAAGGAGGAAAATTAACTTTCTAACATGGTGGAAATGCTTCACATCTTGGTTGTGTTAGTGTCAATTATTGTTGGAATACACCGACATCATATAAGTGAAATACCCTTAAGCATGGCATAAAACACCAATCAATCAATCAATCAACCTAGACTGAATACATTGAAAATATTCTTCTATCAACAAAGCTATTATGCAAAAAAATGGAACATTTCACAGGATCTAAAAAAATTATTTGTTTATTTGTTTGAATATGGTTTATGCCAAGCTAGGGGTTATTTCATATGATAGGGTGCCAGCCCAATGGGTAAAGGAAGTCACCTCTGTCATCACTGGCAAAAGACAGGACACAAAACGATGATGCCAAAACATGTCGGATATATTTTGCCCCTTAGCTCTGAGAGCACCAGGACAATGGAAATCTCCTCTCCACTGTTCCTTGAATACTGAGTAAAGACAGGCATGAATACACTCAGATTGTATTGCATTTTGGCATGTTTTGTTGTTGTTGTTGTTGTCCTTTTGCACCTAGAGATAGCCTAATGCTTGACACAAGATGACTCACTCCTTTTTTCTTGACAAGAGAAAATAAACTTCAATGACATTGAACACAGTGATATATGCTGCCACCATACAGTATCATAAAGAAAAATGTTTGCCCTTTGGAAGAGACTCAAAACTAATAGGTGTCGTTTGGATATAAGAATTTAAATAATTTGATTAAAGCAGATTACACAGTGTTACCGGGAATTTTGTATGGGTAATGGATGAGCTTCACTGTTAAATACATATTTATCAAAAGGCAGTAAGTCTTTATCATCGCTAAATAAAAGATATAAATATTTCAAAGTTTCTCCGAGAAAGAAACTCTCCAGCTTATCTCGAAAAATTGGGTTGTCTGGATTTTTTACGTTGTTAATCGACGAATATCCATTTTCAACTTTGGTATGTTTTTCAAATGCCTGGAAAATCTCCCAGCCCCACTCTCTGTATTTACTGTCTCCGGTTAGTCTGTATAAATACACCAAGCTCTCCACAGTCTCCGGCCGCAGTAGATTATGGGCATCAGCAGACTAATAAACAAGTAGAGAGAAGAACTGGTTTTGGTTCAACATTTATTAAACAGATATATGAAAATTTGAACAGGGGTAGAATAAATATAGGATCTCTAATGAGTGACCAGGAAATATCTAATTTATGAAACTTGGGTAGTAATATTTTATTTATTCAGTCTGTTTGTTTGTTTGTTTTGTTTGATTGGGGTATAACGTCGTACTCAACGCCTCAACTGTTCCTTGCCTCATTATGGTGGAAAACTGGGAGAAAACCTCGTAAAAACCACCCCCGCGATTGCCGGAGCCACATCATGTGACTCACTCATATACCTGATGGTCGACAGATGGATACATAAATGAGAATATGATGATGTTTATACATTATTCTTTATAATAATTAATGAATGACTAAGGTGACCAGTAGTATAAATTATATTTATTACTTAAATACATATAAGAAAAGAAAATATAAAAAAAAAACTCTGAATTTGGAAGCTAGAGCTTCTAAGGTATGTGATTTATAATTATAGCATAATATCAAATTCATTTTAGTAACTACCTATGATTTACTGTGTGATTGCCAGTTTTTCTCTAACTACTACTTTAAGTAATAAGGTAAGGTACATGTAATATTTGGATCATGATGATATTAGTGTGGAGTAAGGATATAATATATATTTTAGAAATGAGAAAATCTGCATGCCTCCTCCAGGGGTTTGGACTTGAAATCTGTTGTAGATGGGCCAGAACTCTCTACACATTACTCTTAACACAACTGACTGATATGTAACTCTAATGCAAAAAGTATTCCATAACTGTCCTATAGAACTTTCAAACTGACCAATAGGAATGTATCATACCAACAAACAAACGGTACTGTGGAAGTTGGAACAAAAAGCTACTCTACAAACACATGTACATGTTTCATGTGTCTGATAAATTACCCCAGAATACTCTATATTAAAACAAGCTAGTGAACAGTTGTATGAAGATGTCTATTAAACAAGACAAACCCACTTAAAACCAACTTAAAGTTAACTATCAATATTATGCAGTTATACAAGCGTAAAATCAAAGTGCATGTCCTTTTTATCTTCCGAAACTATAAACACAACTGGACAAGCCTGAATGACTCAATATAATACAACAGAACTCCAAGGTGTTCTCCAGACTACACTACAGGTGAGTGTAAAAGGCAGATTTTCCTTTCAGCCATTACCTGCTCATAATAAAGTAGATGTATAATCACCTGAACATGACAATCTACTTCTACAATGGACAGATACAAATAATACTGCACACATGTTTTGAAGCTTTGCAGATGTCCGAAGAGAATGACAGTTTTGTAGTAGGCCAAACAGTTTCTTATCTAAACAATGTAACAATATCCTGTCTGATTTAATGGGGCAATCTCAAGAGAAAAACAGTCACTGGGGTTAACTGAGTTCACAACAAGCACAGACACATAGCATATTTATGAAGTTATAAACACTGAAGTTAATTCTGTTCCTCAACAAACAGGTGTGTGTGCAATACACAATATGACCATGTCAGCATATAATTTCTCTGCATAGTGGCCAATAGTAAGTCATGTCTACTGGTTAATAACCAGTTTACCAGTCAATAACACAGACAACATATCTATGTTTGGTACAATGCAAAAATTAAAATGCACATTTAACGAAGTATTGGCTGCAAGCTTTAGATTAAACAGTAAATGTCATACCGTGAGCGAAAATTATTGATGTTATTAAATTCAGCATGCCATCAATAAATGAAAGAAACCATATATGCTGCAGTGCTTCATGGAGAACAAACAATAACGATATACATGCCCATTAAAAGAAAGGGGTGCAACATATGATCCTGACTCCAATTTATAAGACAGTGTAAAAACTAAAGAACTGTAAGAGGTCACAGGTCCCATAGTCAACCGTGGTCTTGTCACCCCTATTGAGTGACCCGAAGCTACATATGTACATGTAGATCAAGAAGCTCCAATCAACATCACCAGATCCAAAATTTTGAAAAATATCAAATTTGGCATGACAGAAAGCTCAACTGGACTCTCCAAGCCCAATGTTCAACCCCTTCGATATTTGGAAAACCAGGGCATACATATATTATTCTAGTGGAGGCAAGCAAACTTTTCTTTCTCTACTATTAAAACGTGCAGAAATTTAATTTGACGACCTGCATAAAAGGAATAAATAAACAAGGGGATTAAGGGCAAAGGGTTTTGGGAATGATAAATATACCTGTCTGGGAAAGGCTTATGGTGATGTATATATATGTTCCAATTTGTCCATGAAATCGAATACGTTGCTTAGATTGCATGCAACTAAGCTGTGATTTTACTATTTAAAAATCTGTGAATTCGGATCCTAATTCGTTTGTTTAATTTTGGTTACTTTAAAATGCCATACTTATGGTTATTTCACTCATTTGAATAACAAAGACAAGACAGGACAAAAAAAAGGACAATCACAGGATGTAGGCCAAAAACAAAGACATCACAAACAGATCTGCTTCATGTTGCCACTTAGCTCTGAGAGCACCTGGGCAACAGGAAGCTCACTCCAAACCCTCTGCTCCTAATTTGGATTGGAGGAATACACATCAGGATGCTGATTTTGTAAGGCCCTAGGGGGTAGGAGGTACCATATTCATTAATCTTTGAAGCTTTTAATATACATGTATGTATAATCTAGCCACTCGCATAAGTCAGGAATTAAAGTAGGTTAGTAAGTATGTTGCATTAGGAGGCTCAATGTATATATAAGTTATACAATATGATAATGAATTAATTATGCATATTGGCTGATAAGCTTATATAAGCAAAAAGTCTCAATTCGATCCTCAGTAAAGGTTATAGAGACCTGCTGTTGACATATGGAGATAGGAGGTGGAGTCCATGCACATCTTTATTTCTCTTTTGTAAAAGGGACATATATTTGTCTACATGTTTCATATGAGAATTAAGATTTAGAAATACAATGACAAATGTAAACAGGTAGTCACCATATTCATTTGGTTACCTGGTAGAAGTGAAACCTCATGTAAAATATATTTGTTCAAAGAAGAAATGAGAAAATTGTGATTGATTGGTGGATGTTTAACACTGCAATCGAGAAAACTCAGGCAGGCCTTAGTCTTAAATGACATTTTACCTTCCCCATTTTCTTGTGGTCATTGTATATGTCAGGTATCAACGCCATAAAGACATGCCCTAAATTTTCACAAGGAACATAGCAACTTTACTGCACTGCATTCGATCCGGTCGTAAAATAAATCCTTCTAGGCAGCTCACAGCCTCAAAATCTTAGCCATAGGTGCCTAGTAATAAATAGGATCGGAGACTGTAATTTTTAATAATTTGTCGTCGGTATTTCACTTGTTATACTACCCTTTTAGTCCGATGAAAATTATAGACCATTTGGTGTGTGCGCATTAAAACTGGGAATATGGTGAAGAGTTTTAAATGGACATCGAGGACTCCTTGATGTGAAATGGCGACGACAAGCTGTCTGGAAGGATTTATTTTTCAACCGAATCGAAGGCAGTGCAGTGCAGTTAATACTTTCCTTGTGAACATTTAGAGCATGTCTTTATGGCGTTGATACCTGACATATACAATGGCCAAAAGAAAATGGGGAAGGTACATGTAAGATGTCTTTAAGGCTAGGCAGGCCCATTTCTCTCATACCACAGTGGTGTGTTGCAACAGTAAATAGCCACACTAACAAAAACATAAAATGTCAAGAGCTTTTGTTGAAAAATAATGTTTCTCCAATGAGACAAGTATGACATTTTAGTATGTAAGCCTGTCTGTTGCCAGAACTGTATAAGCTGAGCGAGAGTGCTGCTCAGTAGAAGGGATATCTAGCCTATGAATGCTAGAGGATTCTTCCTTATTTTTTTTTTACTATGTAGTGTTAAGTCTACGTTGTAAAAAAAAAAAGTAGTTAGTTATTCAACACGGCAATATTGCAACTAGACACACTTCACTCCTAATCAATGAAGCAATTCATTTACTTTCGGTTTATTGACAACAACAGTAATACACTTGTAGGCTACACAGTGTTGTTGTTGTTGCTGCGGTTAGTAACACTGGACACATAAATTATTTTTACTTGAGATTTGCTATAACAGTGAAAACATCCGCTATTAACAGGTGTTTACATCTTCACGACAAGAAAATGCTTAACTTAAACAACAATCTTACCTGATTTTTGTACGAAGGGCTTTCAATTTGGTTCCACATTTGTCACCGACCGCGGACGGACTGTCCCACGCTGAAGCCTTTGGTTCGATACGCTGAAATACATGTACCGTACTCAAGATGGCGTCGCAGACAGTCGGATCGATATTAGAAGAATCGGATGATGTGCTGGCTGCATTATAATGTAAAGATGGGCCTACTAGCGGAACGCACTAGCGCCACATGTCAACACACATTGTATAGGAAACAGTAGTGCAGATTTCGTTTTAAAATGTTAGTAACTTTTCTAGGGCTCTAGCTAGCGTACTACTACGAGGGACAGAGCTGGGCTGATGCATGTAAACCACCGCCTGTATCTGATGTAACTACCGGCTCCAAGCGAGGTGTGTCTAAACAATAAACTAATTAAATTAAATCGACTACGCTTTTTCTGTGTGCGTGTGTGTGTGTTTGTTATTCTTAGCTTATGCCAGGTAGCCTATACCGATAGTGAAAATCGGCTAAGAAAAATTCCTGCCTAAATATATGAGTATTTTTATTTGTTTTAATGCTAGCAATAAGGACACATTAATTTATAACTAGCAAGACATCGCCAAAGAGAAGTGACATGTTCCAGCAGTATAAGCGAAGTCGAGCAAAGGGTTGACGTTCTCATGCACTGAGCAACGTAGCCTATAATATATTCTTACCGGTTGGCCAAAAATAATTAGCCTACATATACAAATATATGTGTCTATATATAGGCCTATCTGGTATAGAATAACCATTTTCTTATAATTGGCATTCGGATATATATATATATGAGCTAAATTGTTATAGGAGGGTGAGTTCGGAAACATTTCTTTTTTTTTTATCTTTTGTGTAAAATTAGAGTTTTATGAGTTTTCTGGTTTTGGGCCAGAAGAATCACATATATAGAACCCATCAAAGTCTATAATAAAAAAACGTACGTTGTGCAGTTGATTGCATTAGTTTTGGCTGCTCTTGTTTGCCAGGATCGGAATTGCCATAAAAGGGCCTGGACTAGTCCGATATGCTGGTTGTTTATGGTCCGGTTCCGACTGCGTATATACCAATACTGTATACCTGATGTCAGACAGAACATTTCGCCAAATCAATCCAGTAACCGCCCGCTGCTTGTCAGCCTTAACGTACCCGGAATCAATTTGCTAGATTCTAGCTGCTGCATCATGAAGTACCTTAAATAGCTTTGTGAATACATTTCATTCGGGAAACACAGAAATGGACCAGTTTAAAACCAGAGCTAGATGAAGGGAACGGAATTGTCGCAACTGTAGTAAACTTGCTCTCTCTACGATATGTGTTCGATCTCTACGACTTCAAAACTATGGCGGCCACTATATATCAAAGTTTTTTTTATGTACACTGTAAAAAAAAAATCCGTAACAAAGTTATGGAAACAATTCCATAACGCCTTTAATGTGGAATTTTCCTTAACTTTTGTGGA
>JAQQZZ010038340.1:0-10487 GCA_030265115.1 Mopalia vespertina | reverse complement strand
GGGGTATGGCTTAGTGGTTAGCGTGTTTGCTTACTAATCCTTCTTCATTGTACCATCCACAGATTCAGGTCCACCTGTCCACCATCAGATATACATGTTTGAGTGAGTCACTCGATGTGGCTCCGGCAATCGTTGGGTGGTTTTTACAAGGTTTCCTCCCTGTTTTCCACTGTATTTAAGCAAGAAACTGTGTGAAACGGACCATCGGTCATCATATAAGTGAAATACCCTTGAGTGTGACATTAAACCCCAATCAAACAATCTAACAAACAAATCAAAGCTAAGGCCTAAGGGACAGGACTATCCATTATGACTAGCTTCCAGGTTCTCTATAAAGTAAGAGACAACAGAGTATGCTGTAACGAGTAGTTCTAAATGTCTGATCTCTAATTCTTTTGGACCTGCAGAGTAAGGCAAATTGTGATCGCACTCGATTCGTTTTACAGGGTCAGTAGCCGAGGAATACAATGCCTATTTTTACTCGCTGGTATCGCAGGACACTCAGGAGGTGCATTATTCCCTCAAACGTCAGAGATTTCTGGTCAATCAGGGCTACAGCTATAAAGTCATCACCAAGCTAGCCGGCATGGAAGAGGTAAAATGTCAATTGGTGATTCCAGACTACTGTTTATTTGGATTTTTATCATACTTCGGAGCAAATTAAAGAAAAAAATGTTGGTCACAAGAAGTACATTACTTGAGAGTAGCGTTTGTTTTTTATGTTTATTTTTCATTTGGATAACAGATGCAAACTTGTGTAATCTTTGAAATTTGTTCTCTTCTTCATGAGATGTAGATTAGCAAACTTCAGTAATCTTTCAAATTTTTCCTCTTTAATAGACATAAATAAAATAGCAAACTTCTGTAATCTTTTAAATGTTTTCACTTGTTAAGGAGATGTAAATTAGTAAAGTGTCCTCATCTTTGAACTTTATCATTTGGTCAGGAGATTTTAAATAGCATACTTCTGTAAAATTTTAAATGTTTTAACTTGTTCAGGAGACATTGGGCTTGAGTAGTAAAGAGGAACAAGCTCAGTTATTACAACAGGTCCTGGCAGCCAGTGATGTGGATGCTGAAGAGGAAATGGTTCCAGGGGAAAACTTTGGCAAGGGCAAGGGAATGGTTAGTACATCGGCTGTCTCTTCCCTCTTATTATTTCTTTATTTCTCAATGCCTTGTAGCCCTTTAGCTCATGTTTAAAAATATCCGTATCTGGAAATGTTTTCACATCTTCAGGAGATGTAAATTTGCAAAATTTCATAATCTTGTATTCTTTAAAATGTTTTTTTACATGTTTAGGTGATATAAATTAGCAAATTTTTGTTATCTGGAAATGTTTCAATGTTTTCGGGGCCCTATGGCTAAGAGAAGTTTGTTTGAAAAGTAGCAATGCTTTCTTTACTTAGCACTGGAAGAAGATAAACTTCCAACAGTATCAAAACACTTCACATTTTATGGTTGTTTCGGTATCAATTTTTGTTGGAATAATATAAGTGAAATACTCTTAAGCACGGGTGATACTTTACGCAATTGTTACTAGTGTCCCAAAGATTTGTTGTGACATGACCTTCACCCAAGGTCATGAACCCATTGGTCAGTAGGACAAATTTGCACATCACCTTTGTGATTTGTGATTTTTAAACCTCCATCAAACAAATTATTAGCAATGACCTTTTACACCATAACACAAATTAACAGCTTTCGTATGTGAAGCAACTAACTGTGTTATTTGCCTTGTTTATTTTAGGTTCAGAGAAGAGCTGGAAACATGAGCTCAATGTCAGGAGCAGACGACGCTCTTTATATGGAGTATCGAAACAAGGCGAAACATCCACTCTTCAAGAGGTTTAAACGATGATCAAAACAGATGACGCTCTTTATATGGAGTAAGGAAACAAGGCCAAACTTCCACTCTTCAAGAGGATTGGAAGAATATCAAAAACAGATGATGCTTTTCATGTGGAATATCAAAACAAAGCCGAACATCCATTCTTCAAGAGCTTTAAACGATGATCATTAACAGAAAACCCATGGAATAATATGCATGCCCTCGTTAAAGTTCAGGTGAAAACAGTGCAAACCAACATTTTGACAAGAAATGGTTCTTTCATCTGATATTTAAGAGAAATTTATGACATAATGTTGTGCCTGGGAGAATAAGTTTTCCGGGTCTGCATACAAGTATGCGGATGAAAATCTAGTGATATTTCTGGTACACTTATTATAGTGATCACAATAATGGTCAGTAATTATGGATTGTATTCTTGACGAATGTATTTTTAGCTCGCCTATACTAAGTACGGTGAGCTTATGTTGTACCTTTGGCATTGGCCTCAACCATGTAAAGGTTTCTGTAATTAAATATAACGAGGGAATTCCACATTGAAACGCCAGATTATTCTGAAATTGTGGGTAAATATCACACAACATGGAACAAGATGTGGATATTATCACCTCGGTTCACTATGTGCATATTCATAACTTTAACAAGCTTTATACAGACATACCAATTGATTTGGCATTGTTACATTTAATGGCCAGAGGAATGCATTCCCTTTCATTGGCGGAACAGGCGAGCAGCAACGGCCCAAGTATTATATGAACTGAAAAAGAGAAATCCTAAGCCAGTTTCCTTTTAAAAATGTAAGTGCACACACTGGTCTGGCAATTCTGTCATCTCTTGTACTCTGACATGTACAGTCCATCCAGATTCAACATGAGCGTATAATAAAGGAGAAATAGGACGCAAACGTCCATGTTGTGTTGTTGATGTTTCCACCAGTCAATTTGTACCATCTTCAGGTATATAGACAACAGTCACATATTTCAGTTTAATGCAGTGTGCTATTAACTAACTGGAAAATTGTTGAGAAACTTGTAAATTGACTATATGACTGTTGTTGTTCACTGTTCATTGTTTACAACTGATAAATAGCTAAACGAAATACTTTTGAACATGGCGTTAAACACCATGTTTAACTGTGCTGTGATTAGTGCTAAATGTTGGTCGACAAATCTGATACAATTTTTCTACAGATTGTGCTAAAAACTATTATTCAGAATTTCCCGTAACTCAAAAAACAAAAACAAAAAGTGTTGTCCTGATTCGTTGGTTATAAGTATATATATTTCTATTTTGCCTTATCTTTGAAAAATAAGCTGCAGAAGTCTGTGTCTAACAGCTGCCGTCTCCTGTCGTTTCCGGACATTTTCTACGGAATCTTTTGTGTTTCTAGAGACGTGTTTGATGATTGGCGAATTGTATTGTCATATTAAGATCAATATTTATATTTAATGGCTGAGCATATTTAATTGAAACAGATTGTATTAGGTGAATAAATGATTTTTTATTTCACCAGTATACTCCGTGTTTTGTCTCCAAATTTGTTCACAAGCTTATCATCTTAAAATACATTCATGCCTTTATAAAGAGGCTTCACAAGGTTTTATACAAAATTATATTTTTTTTTACAATTTGGAGCTTTCAAAATATATTTCATCAGGAATAGGAGCTGCAAGGCTGCATCGTGACATGGTATACATCCATATATACAGGGCTTGATCAAACCATTGTACATACTGATTGTTCCATGCAGCTATCTCTAAGATGCTATTACAACTCTATACGACACGTAAGTCTCGGTCGCTTCTTCTCGACTTGTCCAATAAAGTATTTTGTGTTGCTGTAGGATGCAGCTATAGGAAGGGAGAATCGGTATTTTTTTCCTGTCCACTTATGCTAGAACCAGTAAGAATTTGGACTGTCACCAAATGCGATAGTGGAGAGAACTACACGACATATCGCAGATCATATGACGTGACTTAAAGGTCTGTAAGTCCCGTCATATGAGCCGAGACATTTCACGTAATTCACTCCACTACCGCGTATCCCCTACCTTTTTACTTATTTTAGCATAAACAGACAGTTTAAAATATGGTAATTCTCCCTTCCAGTCCTACGCTCAAATCTGACCACTACATCAAATACTGCTCTGAAAGAACGGTATTCAAACAATTGCGACAGACCTGGGATTACAATATACATATTGTAATCCTTAGACTATGAACGGGATAACCGAAAGTCCAGTAGAAAAAAAACCCCAGATTATATATGCACTGTTGTCACGAAAACCTGCCATGTAAAACTGCACTCGAGTTGAACCTTTCGGTTGCTTCATAAACGTTTCACTCGCTTCATAAGCTTTTCATTTAATTTATTCTTAATTGTTGTACATACTACAAGCCCTGTCTACCCAGACTGTCATTATGTAAACTCTTGGCAATATTTTCGCTATTTTGGGATAACCCCTAGTTTGAACGGAAGGCTGGGTTATCTACATGGCCTGCATTTACTGCTGATGGTCGTTGGTTCGATTCTCGGACGGGTTTCTACTTGCAAAATTTCCTGAACTAGAATCCGTTCAAACTAAGAAAGTGTTATCACAAAAATAACGAAAATTGTTCTGATATTCACTTTCTAAAGACAAAAATCAACTCTGTTGTTGTATAAACCTGATCTTAACTTAGTCTTTCTCAACTGTAGTAACCGTAAACGATATTTAGGTGCACCGTACTACACTCAATACGGTTTTACATCGATTTGTGCTCTTATATGTTTTCATTGATTGTTGCAAGTAACGGCGAAAGAGATATCACATAGCCATTGTTCTGACGAAGCATCATATAAGCGACTTTAAACTTCAACCGAAGACTACGAAAGTTCGAGCTTTGTTTTGTTGATATCTTGTGTTTGTCTTGTGACTTTTGTCTTTGTTACGTAGGAGTGGTAGCAAGGGTGGTTAACTTCACCCATTGAGCTCTCACGCTGTCGTATTAGTGAAATAGCATTAAGTACGACATTAAGCCAGTTTCACAAAGCGAGAACGTAAATACCACGACGGCCAGGAGTGAAGACCGTGTTACCATGGCAGTTACGTTCATCGTAAGCTACGATCAAGGAAAAGGATTCAACATAAATCCAGTAAAAAAAACTGTGACGTAGTTTTTGTTTGAATAACTGAGTTTTATTGTCGTTTGTGCACACTTATTTCCCAACCATTCCAGCGTTGTGGTTCTTGTAGGTGGGGATGTAGTCGTTCACATGATGTTGCTGAAAACACCAAACAAAATGCATATTTATATATGAATAAACTATATGAATCCCGGTAAACGGGCAAGCGAAATTTTCCTAATCTACAATAAAAAATATATATGAATCAATGTAAATCTGATTGAAGTACATGTAGATCTTATTGAAATCTGAATTATAGTCTCCTATATTACAGGCTCAACTGACTGCCTTCAGTACATATCACGTTTATGTTGTTGACCTCTTACCTAAGATGACTTACCTACGTTAATTTACATACCTTCCATTATTATCATTATTATCAAGAGTTTAATTTCAGTTAATAAACCGAAATATATAGTTTTTCAGGGAGCCAGTTAAACGACCACTACATAGTAGAAACGACATAGATACCTCTAGTCTGAAACGCCCCAAATGGCATCCCTAATAAATTTTCTTCTTAGTAACCTTGTTCTGACCATCCTAGTAAAACAATTGCCCATTAACAACATGACGGTCGTGATTTTAATCACTTTAATAATCTCTTATCATTTAATTCCAACACCAGCCTTTCAAACTACCAAAACAGATCATATTTGATTCAGATATTGCTTTGCCAACAGAAGACTCGAAACAATGTCATTGGTCGATGTCAACTTGAAACTAAATTACATGACTTCTTTGAGAGGCATTTAGAGGCAAGAATAGTAACATAACAAGGTATTTTATGGATATATAACTTCTTGGTTTAGTGGCGAGCAACGTTTCGGAGCAGATTCAAGCACCGTTTGAAAACGGTTGTTCGTCAATAAACCCAGAAGTTGTATATCCATAAAATACCTTGTTTTGTTAAATTACACGAGACGAAACCTCCTCAAATGTTTACGTGACTGTCTTTCGTGACTTAATTTCAACAGCAGTCACCTGGGTCAGGTAGTTCATGTCGGAACATCCCTCGGGTCTTTCCGCATCTGCCACAGACACCTCGGAGGCGAATGGATTTAAGAAGCAATAAAATATCTTTAAAACGTATATACTATTAACTGCCGGACAGTTTGCAACAAATCTCCTCGAGGATTCTTTGAAAGTACCATTAAAACACAACGTGTTTCGCTGCTTAAAGCTTTAGGCAGTTGAAGCAATCAAAGAACATAACCGAAAAGGCAGCAACTTTCTCTTTACAATACAATTTTTTCAACAACCGTATCTTCTTCCTTTAAATACCAAGCCTGGAGGATGAGAGTACAGACGGCTGTTTCCTGTGCGGTCACAGGACTGTCGAATGCTCAGAGGAGACACGAAAGAAGAGTAAGCCAATTGAATGTCTTCTTCGTGTACGTCTGTCGGTTTAATCTGTCTAACCTGATCGGTTAAATAGTTTGACAGGAGTGTGGTCAATTTAGTTGATATTGGAAAAAATAAGGTGCTTTGTCTTTCAATTAAGTCATAGGAAAACTAAAGCCTGTATTCTTACATGCGTTCCTGGGCAGATGTATGGCTCGTGTAGGTGCCACTTTGTGCTCTTATGTCCAACTGGTTCAACCTGTGAGAGAAAATCAGTGTATAAATTAGACATTATCCCATCTGACAGAAGATCCAGGTATCGTCAATGTAGTCTTACACTTTACTAACAGCCAGTGGAAATGTTTCGTCGGTACCATTTCGATTCACTCCCCGAACTTTAGTTTAAAAATTACATACATAAATTCACTAATATCCGAGAGTAAAACTCGGGCGGCTTGCATCAAACCACGACAATGACAAAACACATTATTACCATAGCAATGCACAATAGTCCACTCTAGTCCTTTATTGCCGAGTTAGCAATCGTATGGGCCCAGACATGTTTTGTAAATTTCAGCTAAATAACTTCGAGGAAGCCTGTTACATTGCCTGACATGTTTTTTGTTGGGTTTTTTTGCAACGGATCCTGTCATCCTGAGATTTCGTATCGTGTGTTGTGGAGTATTTACCTCTATCGGACCGTTCGGACGTGTCCCTGCTTTACATGGAAAATGCACGTCACACATACTAAAACAGCTTAAATTGACAGCGAAAACCCCCACGCACCTCTACCATGGTTTTAGGGGAATCCGAAGCCTTAACTGATTAAAGGCAACGGTGTTATACCTGTTCCTACTTTGTCACCTTGGTAAGACTATGCGACATGAAATAAGTTCCTTCCACGGATTTCTTTAAAACGATACTCCTGGTTACAATAACCCCTATATCCCTTGAAAGGTTACCGTTAAACGCCGTATGACTGCAGTCATAGGCATTCCTTTTAAGGACAGAAATTCCTTATTCTCCAATATCATACTGCCGGTATGTTCTTCTTTTCAGGCGGGATAAACATAATAGCTTAACGATTGGACGTTCAGTTGCCGTAAAAGAGGATTTCGTTCTTTCCCGAAATGCCTTGTGCATTATATTCGTATGTCAAAAAATATACATGCAATCAGGGTTAATTCAGAGGTAAAATTCCAATCTAGCATCCCTTTTACAGCGGAAGTTTGTCACTCGTACATTTTTCGAGTCAATCTGTCATAACCGCGTAATATAACCGTCTTGTATTATTTGTTCTAATAAATTGTCTAGCAAATATATAAACGTGACAGTCGATATATAGCTCGCTAGCACAGAGGCGAAATCTTTATGGAGAATAAATATGGATTTGGAGCAGCGGACCGCTGATCGTATACACATCAGATGAATTCGGATTTTTCCCAACCCATTTTCACCTTGATGCCAAAATGATATGCCTACTTGCAAGTTGTAAAGTATAGAGGTCAGATAATGTCGTCTTCAAAGCTGTTGGTCATCACCAGCCATTGGCGGTCAAGATTGCTGAATAAGCAGAAAATGCGAAGTTACATGTGCGACATGATAAGTTACGTGGCAATTCTCAAATGGAACCAGTTTTAAAAAGCGACCAGCTTGCATGTGTAAGATGTACATACCATGCTGACCAGTACCAAAGACATGGTGCTACCAAACCGGTCTGGTGCTACGTCAATGTTACTTAAGATGGTCCTATATTGCCAGGTCCTATATTGCCAGGTCCTATATTGGCGTCGATGGTAGTTTCCGTCAATTATTCTGGCACACCGTCATATGAGTGAAATAACCTTAAGTACGGCGTTAAACCCGAATCAATAAACAAGCAAACAACGAAACAGACTTGCACATTACGGTTGCGCACAGTCATTCCATCGGAAATATATTAAGTTTTGTCTTCTCTCTATATTAAGTGCTTCTGATACTTAGTAGAAAGTCACATTGAACACAGCCTTATCTCTGTCATTCCCGGGCTTACCATGTTGTTGAAGAGGCTGATAGCAGCAACTTGGTGGCCTTTAGTACTGAAGTGGAAACAGTCCGGAGCGAAATAACTCAAGTCATGACCGCTGTTGTCAGGCTGGGGAGAAAACATTATAGAATTAAAGTTAAATGACAATGTGCTATCTACATACGAACGGATGACACGGAGATCAACATACATGAAGTTGATGTGACATTTTACACTGTTAATTAGCATCAACGTTTTCCACGCTGTGCTTATCTTACAACTTGTCAATATTCGTTTTTTTTTCTATTCGTATCGAGGGTTCGTTTTGTATACAAATCAAAATAGCAGTTTGAGTAACACACACGTTAAGCATGTTTTCAGCTGACATGCGGTTTTAAAAAATCAGGTTTTTAGTACCAGGTTGATATATGCAAGCGGTTCTTTGTTGTTGTTGTTTCGGTTGGGGACGGAAACCTCACTTTCGGTTTTATATGAAAGCATCCACCAGTGCAGACAATATGGGGACAGCCTCGACTAGAAGATATAACTACCGGGTTTTTTTAACAATGACGTTAGTTCCGCTTTTGAATTAACCAATTAACGGCTATGCTAATCCGATTGCAAGTGCAATACAGATGGTTGTCTTTGAAAATATGCAATTAAATAATAAGTTTAGATCGAAAAACAGTTGTCTTTCCCTTTAAGTGTGAGAAGGAAAAAAATTCCGTTTCAGGGAATGAGTGAGCTTTTAACAATGCATCTGAATATATACCATGTTTGAACTGAAACATCTCCAGAAACTGTATAGGCTATTCAATTAAGATCTTTGTCGCATATCGCCAATGTTGTCCAAACTGTTGTCTTGCGTGGCGATCCAACCGACCGGATGGTTCGTTTATTAATGGCGGATTCAGTCCTTGTTACTCATGGTATTGGTCGAGAAACGAAACATGATTGGTTCTTATTCCAACAGCTTACCTTGTGGGAGGACAGCGGTGAAATGCAAAGTAAACTAAATATCTTCTTTACTTGTATGTTTTATAATTTTATTTTCTATTTGTTTTATAATAATTTTATCGTCATTTATTTCAATGCCGATGAAGATATGATTTTGTTATCCGTAACTAAAATAAACGTTATCTCTTGTTTACCTTGTGTGGAGGAACAGTATCTCTATAAAAGGGTTGGATAACCACAGTGAAATCTTCCTTGTCATTGTATCTACCAGAGTCAATCAACTCCTGGGTTAATTTCTGATATTCTAACAAGTTCTCCTTTACTACCTGGTGATGCTTCTCATCCTGTCCGCAATCACATACCATGCTGCATGAAACGAGTACACAGTTTTATATATCATATGCCAGAACGCAGGAATCAATCACAAATATACGGCAAAAAACAGTTACAAGCAATCTCATGTCATTGTTTAAAACACCATTATCCACAACCCACAACCTAATGCCAGGTTGTAAAAGACACTTACAAGCTATAATAAATTACAAAAATTTTGTTATCTGCCGACACTACACTACAGGCAGCTGTAATTAACAAACATACTGCAGAATACAACTATGGGCAATCAAATGCCATACTACAGACAACATTCACAGCCAACCACATGTCATACAACAGAAAACATTCACGGGCAATCAAATGCCATACTACAGAAAACATTCACGAACAATCAAATGTCATACTGCATAAAACATTAACGGACAATCAAATACCATACTACATAAAACATTCACGGGCAATCAAACTGCATACTACAGACAACTTTCACAGCCAACCACATGTCATACAACAGAAAACAATCAAATGCCATACTACAGAAAACATTCACGGGCAATCAAACTGCATACTACAGACAACATTCACAGCCAACCACATGCCATACTTCAGTAAACAATCAAATGCCATACTACAGAAAACATTCACGGGCAATCAAATGCCATACTACAGAATACAACTATGAGCAACCAAATGCCATACTACAGAAAACATTAACAGGCAATCAAATGCCATACTACAGACAACATTCACGGGCAATCAAATGCCATACTACAGAAAACATTAACAGGCAATCAAATGCCATACTACAGACAACATTCACGGGCAATCAAATGC
>JAQQZZ010038329.1:0-10487 GCA_030265115.1 Mopalia vespertina | reverse complement strand
CCCCCCTCCCCCTTCCGTGCTGGATTTAAACCTGGATTTGTTGCAAATCGTTCGTTACCAGCCATTTCACAGTGGTTGTTAGTCATTGTCTGCTTTGTGCTTCATTGTTTGCTTTAGTAACCATTCCACAGTGCTTGTTGGTCATTATTTTGAATGTTATTGCCTGGACGTCGCGTGATGAATTGGACGCGGTCGATATAGCGGATATTAATTCATACTAACAATATGCGCAATTGATTGGTAGAAGTGACATTTCCTTTGTTCTGAATTACTCTAATTGAAACACATGTGTTTGAAAGGTATTGTTATTGTCTTGTATGTTATACACTGTATGTGATACATTTAAGCGAGCATGCTGTTCTTAGAATGTTCACAATATCTCTTTTACGATTTTAAATTGATAGTGTCAAAGTTATTTTTGCCAGGAAGACATGGTCTTGCAACAAAACGATGTGCTTGTGAAATAATTTAACTTCAATACATAGAACTAGTTAAACATTCAGATAAGACCCTCCGACATATTAACGTGGTGCTTTTAATGTTTCATAAATAGTGGAAAGCTTACTTTAAACCGCGCTTCAAGACGACGGTTTGTCGTCCATTCTAATAGTGTTTGGACAAACTCAAAGAAAAATTCCGTAAAGAACCCTAAAGAGTATGTATTCGAGAAAAAAGTCTCTTAAAAATGAATTGAATAAGCTAGCTACAATAGAACAATGGTAATCTGTCAAAGCTATAGCAGTGTTAATTTGAAATGGCATTTGTTACTCAAGAGTAAAATATATTTAGATAAATACAGATAAATCTGATAATATTGAGAGGCAGCATATTTGAGCTAATATGCATATCCGGTTAAATTATAAGTTTTGACAGATTGTACTAAACGACATCAATATATCACATTTTTGCATTGACGAAATTGATAGGCTAAGATTTGTCGAGTATGTCGATGTTCAAAAGAACAGAGTCCCTACTGAACTCAATAAAATGCATCTTTAAAATAAAACGAAATCTTATTCAGCCCTAAATTGAAAGTACAAAATATAAACCCATTTAAAATAATAATAATAACCCTTACCCTGTTGCCATAAGGAAATCAATAAACCAATCAAAACAGGTTTTTTCCACAACCGACATTATATTGTGTAAGAGAACAACTGATCGGATGTTAGTGTAATTTACACTGGAGTTCAATTAACTCGCTATAGCGTCGGGTAAATTTCAGTATCGTGTGTTTCCGAACAGAGAAATTTAAAACTCATTTAATTAAACTATGACTTTCTTCCTATATGCCTAGGTATAGTGTTACTATAACACGACACAGACAGAATGCGCGGCGTACGGCACTGTTATTTTTATACTGGACGACCTATTGAATAGGACAGATCTATGAGTTTATGAAACACGCATTAGCACACACTTGCGATCGACAAATGTTTTTATCAGACTTCCTTAAACACCAGTTTGTAAGAAAGTTACCAGTGACAAGCGAGAGTTCGTTTTCCTCAGGCATCATATACGTAGGCTGCCTTATAGTACACAGTATCAAATGTATACAAAATAAGTGTGTATATTGTATTTGCACCGCATCGCACCATGTCTTGGCCATTCCCAGGAGGAATTGACTTGGGATATGAAGGTACCGTTGTGGAGATGGAAGATAACACTGACATACTGATTCCCTTTCAATTTAGCTTCAACAATCGGTGATCCAATCGGATCTACATTTCCTCTAAAACAAACATGGGTAACCTGACATTTTGCACAGCGACAATCGCTCCATGTGCAATTGTAACGGAAATAATTTTCTCTGGCGACACTAACTCCGACAACAACACTTGTACCCACGCATTTCCTTCGACGACAATAATTGTTCCAGCGACCTTTCTATACAATCTTTTCGAATAAAACGACGTAGCCTCTGACAAATAGCCATATTTCACTCTCCTTTCTAGCAGTAATAGCTAGCCCGTTTATAGATGGATTAAAAATATTTTTGACGAATTCTGTTCTTGGTAATTGAACGAACAAGTATTAATTACCAGCGAAACATGAGTGAAACATGAGAGAAACTCCGATGTCCTCAACCACAACAATTCTTGTTGAAAACAGTAATTATCAAACTGGCCAAAATTTCTGGCTTATTTGGAAACAGCCATTTATGTAAGAAAATGCAATAATTGTCTTCTTGTCCCAGACATATGCCTTTAATCGATTTGTAAATTATGGGAACTTCTTGTCGTTATTCCTCGCGGGAGTGGTTTTAAGAGGTTTTCCCTTGGTTTTCCACCGCATTTAAACAAGGAACATTGAGAAATGAACAATCCGTCGTCAAAGAAGTGAAATACCCTCGAGTATGACGTTAAAGCCAAATAGAGCGAGCGAACAAATAATTTAAATAAATGCAGGTCAAAAAGACACCCCTATACTGATTTCGCTTAGCTGGCAATAATTATTGGACGAGCTGTAATTAATTATTTTGATATAAATTTAATAACTTCTTTCATTTTCTTTATGGCAACCTCAGTGGTTTTAGGTTAAGCTTGGTACAATCCTCATTATTTATTAAACACTGCTAAAACCTCTATAATACGACAAGAACTGGGCATTCAAATGGGGGATTTTCACCACGTGTTTCAACTGCAGAGTTAGTAATTTTGTCTTCGAAGCTGGTCAATGTAAAGATTGGTATGTGTCTTTTCGCCTGTACTGCTAACACAGACGAACACAGACTATATAGCATCTCTTAGTTGTCCGTACTCTCTTATAATAGCCTTTGTTTTGTAATATCATCGTTGGGTGCCAACAGCGCAGCGAAGAGCAGAGCACAATCGCCTCAAGATTGTTCGAATCGTTTTTTTTTAAAGAATTCAAAGAAGTTAATAGAAATGTAATGTTTTTATTTTACCTTTCAAAAAAAATGGCAAATGTAATGTGAAGAGCATGGCGAGATGTGGTATAACTGCAGTTAGCCACTGGATGACAAGATCACACATATAACGCTTAATTAGGAAACGTATTTGATTTGAGTCATCCCCAGTCCCATGTCTGTCTTTTTAACGTAGTACTCAAGAATGCCTTCGTGAAACAAGCTCCAAATAATCTGCATGTACATAAATATTTTACAAGACTTACGCTTATTACGTTATTTTTTAAACATAAGACTACACGCCTTTTCCTATACAAAGAATAACCATATGGAAATGGCGAATCCATAAGGGAAGACATACCCTAAAGATAATGGTATGAATAGGGACATAACTTTTGTAATAACCAATGTACAGAATTTGCCTAGTGTAAAACCTTGTTTATTTGCCAACGACCATACATGCAAGTCCTTGTTTGAAATTGCAGATCAGTTGTCTCAGGCTTCGTCGGATTAGATTTTGCTGACCGTACATTTTTTCTTCTCTTCAGGCAGCGCTTGGTCAAAGACTCTAACACTCTGTCGGCAATTCACATAAAACCAATAGCAGTGACATGTTTAAAAAGACTGGGGCAATTTTATATTGTTTAGTGGCAGTTTATTCCATAGATGCCAGGAGATTTGTTCTCTTTTGTTTTGTTGTGTATATTCCCGCCATTTGGAGCTCATAACCTTTGGATTTTCTCAGGTAAATAGTGACAACATGTAGAAGGTGTGAAAATTGTGTCTAGACCTACATGTATGATATTTAGTTTGAATTGTGGTTGTATACCATAAGATATACTTATTTCTTAAGCGGACAGGCCATGGGGTAAAACGGCTTTGCCACACTTGCCGTTGGGACCACAGCACTGGACGCCATAGTGTGTGCCCATTTGCGATGGTCTTGTGAAATCGAACCTAGCCTATATCGTATAAGTGGCTGCTTCCACAAGCAATTCGAGCTCGATTTGTATCTAGTAGAAATGATGTGAAGTTAGTCGGGAGGGAATTCTTATAACAATATTGTTAACTCAATTGCTATCTCTACAAAAGGACGCCATCATTGTGGACAGAATATTTCTCGACACAGATAAAATTCAACTGCTGAGCTTTGTCTTCCAGGAGACCGATCTTAGGCACCGAATACAGATTCTATTATGAACAAAAAAGAGACAAACCAAAAAAAAAATTGACATAATTTCCGACAGAACTCAGTGCTGCGGCATGATAAGAGTGAAGTTAATTTAGGACCGGAAATTGGAGAGTGACACGATAGCCGAACAGGGGCGCTTATTGCCGATTTTTACCGATTTATCGAAAAAGTAGGACCGTAAACAGCAGGCCTGCCTAAAACAACTCCACCCAGATATAACTAGACCAAATTTCGTTACGTCAATATAAGATTCCAGCAGATAAGTTTTAGTCATTCAGCCTACTTGGAACAAATACTAGAATTGCCGGAGAGGCACTGTTTGTGCAGACTGGACTCATCACGTGTCTCGGAGGTTATACAAACAGTCAAGCCGATCAAGGGAATATTCACCGATTGCAGTATCCAACGGGCTGAAGCAATTCAGTTTTGATGAGCTCTATAGCACTTGCTCTGGATGTACATGCACATGTACAGAGTCCATAGTCTAAATAATGAGTAAATCGTAATTAAAATTCTTCCGCGTAGTGCTGTCCTATTGATGATTAAATTCATATGATATTTATAAGCATACAAAGCAACTGTATCCGCAAGTTTGTGTTCTGGCAAGATTTTAATGACGAAACAGGTATTATCTTAATTATTGAAGTAAAAAATGGAATAGTTTTTTGTTCGGACAGGAAATTAAATATCGTGACAAAACACATTGTTGAGTTTTAAACTGCAACTTCTGACTCGACTGAAACTGCAATAATGGCCTAAAACATATACTTGCTGAATAAGGAAAGCTAAGGAATGTCTTAAGAAATGTTTAAGAAAGGGAGTAAACGGTGTGGACACCAAGTCTTGCTATGTGATCGAGCAAAATCGTACGCTGAACTTACAGCGTTTTTGGATTGTTGAGTCTGGAAGGGAATGGGACCGATATTTTATAAGAATTTCAGAAGTTCATCGTGGTGGTTTTAGAGTGCTATTCCTTGTCTAGTACGTCTCTAGGGACATACCCATACCCGTAAATCCCTCCCTGTAACTGTTTTACAAGACGTGTCATTGTTTGACAATCCGGCAGAAAACCACAGCTCCACATTCGCAAACAGACCCGCAGTGAATATGATATTTGTTTTGACCAATCCCTGGAGACCGTTAACCGAGCCCGTGATCGGCATTACGCTGGTGATAACCCCCAGTCAATGAACATTGGAGAAGAGAACAAACGTGGAGATAATCCAAAAAATTGCCCGATGCTTGTATGTGAATTTTTATTACTATTATCGAGTAATGCATCTGTGTCGTTCATATGGTGTTCTCTATTGGCGTGTATCATACAACGGATGATGGGACAACTGTGTCGGTATGATTTTAATATAAAGCCGGTACTTTCAGCAATAATAACCCGGGCCAGAATGTCAATAAGTTTGCTACGCGGAACTAAAAAAATTAGAAATATTATGTAACCTTCTTAGTTAGCCTATATATCAAGCCTAAGTAATGTGAATCTGCGAAGGTTTCTGCAAGAAGGACAACATGGTTTACATTTTATCGTATTGCGAATTCCCAAATAATTCCCAAATCAGAGTACAGAAAGAAATTGAACCAGATGCAGTAAAATAGGCTTTGCTGAGAAACCGTTAAACAGATTTAATTACAGTCAATATTAGAGCCAATCGTCTGTGTTTGTGGAAGTAAAGACTTGACGAGCTAATGTTTTCCAATAAATCGATGAGGAAAAGCATCTGGTAAACGAGGGACCTCGTCTGGAGCTGTAACCCACTGTGTAAGGTAGACTCTCGTTTCCCATCTGTCTCATAGTTTTGTATGCGTTTTTCTGGTGTTCCAGTCCGCATAACATGGGAGTCGAAGTATCTTCAAATCAGTATGAATATATCCACAAATAGGCGTTTTCAAAATGCAGAAATATATTACGATGCGCGAATAATGTACACTTGAGCTTCAAAGTTGAACGGTTAACCATCATATAAATTATTTATTTTGGTAGTTGTTTTATTGGCAGACTGATACCTTTTGGACTTTTAAGTGAATCGAACTTAAGTGTATAAGAAGAGGAGAATTTGTTAGAAGAGTAGCAATACTGTTTTGACTTAGCTCTGCATGGAGGAAGATTTAGTGTCAACTATTGTTGGAATACACAGCCGCAAAACACCAACTAATCAAAGTAAATCGGTCGACCATCACATAGATAAGTTATCTTTGGTAGCTGTTTTATTGGTAGACTGATATGTTTTTTAGCGCCGGCTGACTGCGGTGTCCGACAACAGTTATAATATTATTCCATTAACATAACCAACAGAATTGTGATCTACTGGAAAATTAAACAGAAGAATAAAATAAATGTATTTAAATTCGATATTCTAAGTACAATAGAAAGCACTACCTGTTCTACCGACCGTGTAGCTATACAGTAAATTCATGTAAGTTTTCTACATATATAAAATCATAAAAATAATATTTACAATCTATAAAATAATTAGCACAAATCGGTTTTATAGAGATGTTAAACCGCAAGAAGTAGTTTTAAATCAGGATAATATATTGTTTATTTAAACCTTTTGTTAAAAGGATAGTCAGAATGTTGGAATATAAAATGCGAAGTAAAGAAACCATTTCTACATTCAATACAAGCATTGTCCGTCACCAGAGGACTAGGTAGCTGTATAATATTATTCCATATAGTATTTC
The DNA here is from genome assembly GCA_030265115.1 of Mopalia vespertina. Taxonomy (NCBI): domain Eukaryota; kingdom Metazoa; phylum Mollusca; class Polyplacophora; order Chitonida; family Mopaliidae; genus Mopalia; species Mopalia vespertina. The sequence continues at coordinate 3,732 of JAQQZZ010038329.1, read as the reverse complement.
AGGATTGTGATGGAGGCTTGACTGTTGAAGGGACCCACCACATCAGACGGGACATCACCGGACACCCCAAATAATGGTACTCCCATCCCCGCGCTTTGAAATTATCAACCATGTTGCTATAAGCAAACCAACAATATTTGAAAAAAAAAAAATTAAAGTGAAGAATTGTGACCATGTTTAACTTGCATTAAAAACTGTAATATGCCTATTACAAAACCAGGCTCGCCATATTGATTTCCCCTCAACATAGTGTTAGGAGTTATTGATTAAAAGTACAATTAACAATATGGCGATAAAGCATCCAGAAAATACCCGTTCGCTTCACCGAACCTTACACAATGAACACGGAAATTCACTTCCGATATTGACCAATATTTCATATTTATTGATCTCTTCTCTGTGTGCAACCAAAAATAAAAGGTAAGCAAATATTTGATATTAAATATTTTCGTGTATTTCTCAATGTTACGCTCCTTAAAGTTTGTATATATATTTACAAAATGCCATTTCCTTGTTTGCTTTATTATGAACACTGTCGAAGTTCCTAATGATGTTGATTAGTGATAAACTAATTGTACATTAAAATAAAATTAGGCAATACAAAATCAATCAGTTACACAATTTTAATATCCATACTCGCGTAAACCAGACTGTTTCGCGTTTACTTACGATCCACCACGAAGGTATGGTATAATAACGGCTACAGTAAAAACATATATATATATGGTCAGGATATTTTTGACTTGGTTTTCTGACAAGTTGTTTTAAAAAAAATGTCGAACATCTACTCGAGCCCAAAACATTGAATAAGGAACGTATTAATTTTTCTTTATGTGACCATCTAATGTCATCTGGCTTTATAACACAGACTGCACCTGTACTGTATACCATAGAGGTAAGATGAAGACGGCTTTATATGGTGGGCCAAGTACGCTCACTTGAGGTCTTAACCGTCACGTTGTTAAGAACGATCTGTTTCCGATGTTCTTTGTTACATGACAAAAACCTAATCTTACACGTCAAATAATTTGAGGACACGTCATTTTAAACAACATGACAAAAAAATTCTGACGCGTGCATTTGACCAAAGTGACGTAAGAGAACAAAAATGGACGTGAGACAAAAATTGTAACGGGGTGTTGTTTGAGGTCAGGCGATTTGATTGGTTGGTTAAACACCTAGTTATTTTTCAACATTCCCGCAATAAAGTGTTGACGTAAAACCCACCATAGCTTTAATCAAATACATTATAGTAAACAACTCGCGGTTCGAAGTTAATATATATCTACACGTGTTTCTCAGCACAGATTCATTTATTTTAACTTCAATATATACTAAAAGTAATTATTTTAATTTCATATATAGGTTTTGCGTCTTTTTAATATTTAAAATAGTTTTGAAAATAACTTGGAGCTCAATGATAGATCTTCGTCATATGCCGGCCATCTATTGTTTTTGATTAGTACCAGACGCTCGCGGCGGGTGATCAGATAACAATCGACTGATGCGGGATTAGTTCACCGTGTAACTGGTGGAGGCTGTTCCGACATGGATTGACGCCGTGTCTAAGAGAATTCACCGATTTGACGCGGGGTGTATTCCATCATTATGTGACACTAGCACAACTGAACATATGTAGTGTTTTGTTACATTGTATACTGTAATATTAATCTCCCGCCAGACAGCCTGGCTCCGCTCCAAACAAACGGTAGGGATAGAGGTTTTATTGTTTTGGAGTATATTTTGACTTTACAACTGTTATTCTATTTCATATTATGCCATTTGTTCGTATTTCCTGTCCGAAAAATTTCCAAATATTTAAAACTTGAAGTAAACGGTTCAGGGCCAGTAAGGTAAGTTATATTCATGACCAGTATTTGTTGGTCACGAATCATTCACTGTAAAAATAATTATACGTCGCTTGTTAACCACATTGCTAGAAAACATTGACGTAACCAATTATTTGTTAGTCATCTAATATGTCAATTACAAATGGAGCATGGTTAATGGTTCTTTGGTACGGAAATGTTGTCATTGTTTTGTTTACCGAGTTGATTTGTGTAGAAAAATCAACGCTAAATAAGAACCGTAAAACACGAGGAATAGATGATCGTCTGACTGGCTGCTCTCACATGATGTGATACCCTTTGAACAAATGTAATCTAATGTGTTCCGAACGGATGAAGTGTCAATGTTAATGTGTATTCATATCCGGTACATTGACAGCCCCACAATATGTCACGGGATTTCTATGCAAGAATAGTAGAACAAATTATATATTACAGTTATATCACAATCGAACCTTTTTTATTGTGTATGTTTGAGGAGGTGTTCGTATAAAAATGACAATAATAAATAATACGTACAAAATAAATCATAACAAAGTCATAGATAAGATTGATCTAAGCCATGGGCCATGGCAACCATATTATAAAATTACGAACAAGTCCGTTTCCTCCTATGGAGGCGATCAGGATTTCCACAATCTGTAGACAAATTTATCAGAAATCAATAGAGAAGAACCAGACCAATCGTGTTCTCGCGAAAGTTTCTATAGTGGACGAGACAAAGACAACTCTCGTATGCTAGGCCAAGCCATCGCGCATTAATTTCCCCAATATTTGGGGCGACACCCAGCAAATAAAAGAAGTGCAAAACAAGATGGCCCGGGTGTATCTTAGAGTCGATGTCTCGACGTAGGAAGTAGACTCGATTAAAGCTTACAATGGAATCAGACCAAATTAATCACCGATGATTATCGATGATTGGCTAGAGTCAACGACTAAAATCAACCGGCGCGAGACAGACGATTCTGCAAGCCGACTGCGCACAACTCACAGACTACGTCACCATATCTGTTATAACATGGGCGAGGGAAGTTATCCCCCACGCCCACCCCTTACCCCGCACACTTACTCATCTCAACTAACACATATTTCGGATTGGAATGATTTACAACTTTTATGCCTCATGAGATACATAAAATGGGCATTGTTTTTAGACATTGATAGTTAATTTTGCGGCTCAATGATTTGGACAAACACACGAGCATGAGAGAACATTCAATCGAATTGACTCCGTGAAAAATATAAATATTTTTTCCAAAGACAAAAACAGCTGCCAACAAAAACAATTGGAGTCTTCTTCTTAGCTAGAATCTAAATTTAGAGAAACCTTTTACAACATGCCATCAAATTCCCCCTCTGCAAAACAAATGACGTGGCATTCCTATATCAACAAATATAAACGATCCAAACTAAACTGCATTATAACGCCAGAATAAATCTGTTATCTAGAATTTATTTGTTACTTAATCTCACTGAACCTTCTAACAAAACACTATACAGGAAAAACGATATTTTATAAATTTGAAATGAAAAATGTCTGAAGCCAGAAAGAAAAGCTAGGAAGAATACTACTTAGGCTGGTTTGAGTTTATCTCTTATTAAATCTAGGGGAACAGAAACACATCGAAGTGAGAATTTCAATTACACAGTTTGATCTGATCTTATGTCATAAAATAGAAAAACTATTTCAAGATCAAGGCATGTTATAACAAATATTTATAAAAGTGCAGACAATATTCCCTACAAAAAGTAATTTGTATAAGCCTCGTTGGAGAACCATCTCTGAGCATACATGTTCCTTTCTTTCATTCTTTCTTTCTTTCTTTCTTTCTTTCTTTCTTTCTTTCTTTCTTTCTTTCTTTCTTTCTTTCTTTCTTTCTTTCTT
>JAQQZZ010038318.1:0-10487 GCA_030265115.1 Mopalia vespertina | reverse complement strand
GTAGGACGCATTAAATCCGCAAATTTGAAGCCTACAATCCGCGGAAAAAAGGAAGTTAGCTTCTGGCAGTACTGTATATATGAGTGAGTCACACAATGTGGCTCCGCAATCGCGGGGGTGGTTTTTACGAGGTTTCCTCCTGGTTTTCCACCGTAGTTAGGCAAGGAGCAATGTGAAATGGACAATCCGTCGTCATATAAGAAAAATACCTTTGAGTACGACGTTAAAATCAAACAAACAAATCCACATCGCTACATGTAGATGAGCTTTAAGAAAGAAAAATGTATCTTTCAGCAGCTACTGTTTGTGATTCATCATTGACAATTTTATTATTAGGAAAGGAAAAATGCTCATCTTTTCACAAGGAACATGATTGGGATTTGTGTTAATACCCGATCATATATTATCCCTCAAAACTCACTAGAACAAGGACTTTATCATAATGCAAGGGATAAGTCAGATGCTACTAGATGTATTTTAGTCAACATTAAAAAAAAAAAAAAAAACTTTTTTGGTGGGAGACACTGTCCCCTTTAGCTGTGCACATGGAAAGTTAAATTGGCTAAGAGTTTATATCCCATTTATCTAAATAATTGGAGACATTTCAATTTTAAAAAAAAAAGGTCTCCTTTCCGAGTGATCACTGGTTAGCATGACTTAAATTGTGGTACTATGTCAAAGAGAGCAGTGAGCATTGTGACCTCAATGAAGTCAGACAGGCTGATATGTCTGCAACTATTGAAGAAATCGTGACAATCTCGATTACTTGGGAAACCCACCCTGCTCCAAATACCACAGGCTCTGAGACTGAGTGGCTAGCTCAATTGTCCTTTACCTTAACAAAGACTAACAATAGATTTGATATACATGTATCAGCAATTTCAGCGCTTCACAAAATATATCTTTGGGAATATACTTACATTTAGGGAAGACAGAACTTAGGTAAATATTTTCAGACAAGTAAAAGTAAATATTTCAGGTAAGTAAATGTATGTATATCTAAGTAAAAACAGTTTTCCCTTACTGATATAGAATTGACAAAACGAATGTGTGGTGATTGCAGGTCTTCCAGGTATTAAAATTTGCTGGAACGAAAAACACCATCAGTACTGCTTTAAAAAAATATGCACTTTATTTTATTTATACATGTACATCTATATTGATAAAACATGTGAAATAAAAATTGTAATTTTCTCTTTACTTTTAAGGGGTGTCTAGTTGTTTGATTGACTGACTGATTAGTGTTTTACATCATGCTTAAGGGCATTTCATTTATGTGTATTCGAACAATAATTGACACAAACACAACCATAGAATATGAAGAGTTTTGATAATGTTGGAATGTTTATCTTCCTCCAGTGCTCAGTAAAGACAGCAATGCTACTCTCCAAACAAACTGCCCTTAGCCAGAGGAGTCTAGTTGTTTGACTAACTAAATAAACTTAGCCAGAGGGCTGTAGTTAATTGACTAACTTAATAAACTTAGCCAGAGGGCTCTAGTTAATTGACTAACTTGATAAACTTAGCCAGATGGCTCTAGTTAACTGACTAACTTAATAAACTTAGCCAGAGGGCTCTAGTTAATTGACTAACTTGATAAACTTAGCCAGAGGGCTCTAGTTAATTGACTAACTTAATAAACTTAGCCAGAGGGCTCTAGTTAATTGACTAACTTGATAAACTTAGCCAGAGGGGTGTAGTGGTTTGACTAACTTAATAAACTTAGCCAGAGAGGTCTAGTTGTTTGACTAATTTAATAAACCTATCCAGAGGTGTCTAGTTGTTTGACTAATGAATCAACTTAGCCAGAGAGGTCTAGTTGTTTGTCTAACCTTATAAACTTAGCCAGAGAGGTCTAGTTGTTTGTCTAACTTGATAAAACAGCCCTTCAATAAACTAGAGTGATCACAGACAACAACAATAAAAGTTAACCAGGGTATCGACTCATGGGCAAAAGCTCTATGGAACCTAAAAAGAAAAGTAAGTAAGGAAATGATGGCATTTTCATTTATTAATTTAAGTTGTTGCATTAATTCAATCTACAAGAACAGACAAAATGTAGTTCGACATTAAGTTTAACAAAGAAAATTATAGATTGATAGTTAATGGTATTAAGAATATAGGTAAATCTTTTCTTTTAGGGGTTTGTATTCAGTATGTTTGATTATGATCTTTATTTCTTGTCTCGGAGTTATTGGGATCTTGGTTTTCCTGAGTGACTACATGTACGATGTATGTTGATGAGGAATTAGGCAGATTTTACCTTTGTTTTGACCTTTACCTAGATAGTTATGATACAAGGGTCAGCCCAGGGCCTGTTCACTCTTCTTAGAAACCACAGGATGTAACAGCTGTTTATTGTAACATTACCTTTCATATTATTTGTGCTCTGAATGTAGTACAAAAAGATTCATTCAATTATCCCAATCAGTACCATATTTAAGATCACTCTCAGAAGACCCCATTTTACTCCACGGCCTCTTGTGTACTTTCTCTTTGTTTACTATTACACTAACATCGCCTCTGTTTACTACGTGCATAAATCTGCATTTGTTTTGTAACAAAAAGGTCAGAAGATATGTTGGTTCATTCACACCTTCAAAATCATATTTTGTTATATTAGTTGGATCTTTTCCATGATCGCTTCCTGTCGGAGTAAGTGGGCGACAAATGTTCAGTTAGTGTGTAGGATGAACTTTTGTGTAACCTTCGATCACCTTGACCAATACCCTACATGTTGTTACATGTTGGGAGGGTAAAATAATAGCTGTATTTAAACATGAAGAATATATTTAGTTTCTTGTTTATAGCATGTCGAGCCTACTAATCCTACTTGGATGTACCACTCAGGGGTCAGAGCCTCTCTGTTGACCACATGATGTGGCTTCGGCAATCCCAGGGGTGGTTCTTGTGAGGTTTTCTCAGTTTTCCACAGTGTGAATTAAATGGGCAATCTGTTGTCCTAAAAGTGAAATACCCTTGGCTACGATGTTAAACCTAAATCAAACATACAAACAAACCCAAAGTGTTCAAAATAATACCTTTAAGGAATACCAGTTTATCTTGCTGTATGCTTGAAAAAAAGTATATTGGTTATCTAGTTAAACATACAGTTGACAAGTGCTCAAATATCTTGCTGCTATTAAAGGAAAGAATCGTTTTGCCTTGAAAACCTTGTGTTGAGAGATTGGCAAGAGGTCTCCTGGTACATGTAGTATCTTCATTATTTTGATATAACTCTTTCTTGGTTTGAACATTTTCTAGTGCATTTAAAAGTTAGGTTGTAAATGTGCGCAGTTCACACCATTTTCTGAATCCTGTGCCTGTTGTGGGAGAATGGTAAACTGAACATTTCTTCAGTACACTGTACTTCCAGTTGCTTTCAGAGATAAGACAAAGTTCAGCTGCACACCGATTATCGGTGGCTTTCACTATAAATGTGCACACTATTTTGAGACTATAAACTCAGAAGAGAGGAATATATTCCAGATTTGATTGGTCAGTCATCATTGATTTTCTAGTCTGGAGGCTTTCTTTACTGTTAATTGATGATGATTCCAGCACTAACATGATATGCAGTGTGCAAACAACTGTTTTGTCTTAATGAAAGTGCGAAGATGTGTGTACTGATGTGCTGCAGTCCCATGTACTGATGTGCTGCAGTCCCATGTGTGGTGTTTTATAAATCACTTTCAGAGATGCACTCAACTCAACTGCATTAGTACCTGTGTACACTAGAGTAGCTTCAGATTGGAGTATCCAAGTCAGAAGTGTGCATCCAATATTATCAAGATGAGAGCAACCTGCCAAGATCCACAAATAATAATATAAAAAATTGAAAAGAAAAAGGTTGTGAGAAGAAAAGCTGTTGGCCAGAGGGTGATCTAGGTAAAAGTCTAGGGCAGTAATCATCTTGTAGTTATTGATGTTGAGCCTATTGTACAAGCGTCTGTCTGTTGTTCTAAAGCCAGATGATGTGATAACATGCCCCTAACCTGCCATGTAAACAAACCACATCAGAACATGTGAGAGAGGTTTCCTTGTTTAGTCTCCTGATTTCAGACCGCACACTAATCGTGGCAATAAGAAGCTCTCACTTCTGGCATCCAATTACACTCACATTTTGGGATTTGGATTAACAAAGGAATTACCATTTTAATTCAGTCTTTAATGACTACAAATTGTTAAATTGTTGGATACTTCAATGTTTTAGAAGTGATCTAAAACATTCAAACATGATAAGCAGTAATGATTTCTACAGTTTGATAAGGTTCCAACTTCCTTAAAAAAAAAAAAATTGATAAAAATGTTAGACAAGTCAAGTTTATACTAAACTTTTGGCCCGCGACAGTGGCTTAGTGATAGCATGTGCGCTTACTAATCCTGCTTCGATGTACCGTTCACAGGATCGACTCGACCATCAGGTATATGAGCGAGTCACACATTGTGGCTACGGCAATCATGGGGGTGGTTTTTGTGAGGTTTCATCTCTGTTTTCCACCGTAATAAGGCAAGGTGCCGTGTGAAGTGGACAATCCGTCGTCATATAAGTGAAATACTCTTGAGTACGATGTTAAACCCCAATCAAACAAACAAAAACAATATACAAAACTTTTGATATTGTGCACCTTATGATCTTTTTCCCCATTTATTAAAACCCCCTGGTTAAATACAGCATGCTTCAGGTATAGTCTTGCCTTTTTTACTTGTCCCTGGAGAAACACAGAACAAAGTATTTTCATTTTATGGTTGGATCGAGTCCGTCTATAGATGAACAATATATCAGTGAGTCACACCATGTGGCTCCAGCAAACGCGTGGTTGTTTTTACGAGGTTTCCTCTCAGTGTTCCACCTTAATAAGTCAAGGAACATTGTGAAGTGGATAATCCGGCGTCATATAAGTGAAATACCATTGAGTTCCATGTTTAACCTCCAAACAAACAAACAAATCATTTTATAGTTATGTTGGCTTGTGGCAATTTGAATTGTGAATGTGCCTTAATGACACTTCCAACAAACCTCTACTGCAGTTTTTGTTGAATTGGTTTCTAGTTCAGTTTATGTACGTGTCAGTAGCATCATCTGAGGCTTGAACTCTGAAGACTTTATGTCTCCTTGTTGTGGAATTATTTAGTTGCTGTGTACCCCTGTTGAATTTATTTTGTCTTACACGTGTTTACCTTTAACATGCATCTCAACAGCAGTTGGGTTATAAATGTCATTTTTGACATCCTTGACGTGAAATGTTAAGGTAAGCATAGTGTCAGTTTAGAAGTATCAAGTCTTGATGGAAAAACAAAACAACAGTGTTGAACTTTAAGTTGTTCCCTTTAATGATGTGTCATATGTTTACATGATATATATTTTTGTAGCCTCTCTTTAATTTAAGACTCTAACTCTATTATAAGACACTGTTGTAAAGGGCACTGAGCAAGATGATACAGAAACAAAACAAAGGCAGTGCCAGGTCATTTTATACCTACTCAAGGAGGAAGTGAGGAAGACCCTATTGAAACAGATGTCTATGATATCATGTGCGTCATAGATATAGATATAATTTGGTCAAGCCCTTGATGTTTGTCTGTGTTGGGTCACCAATGCTTTATACATGACCCAGATGGGGTTAGGAACACAAGGAGGTGGTGAAAAGAGATAGTTTCCGTCCTAGACAACCGGTAATTAATACCATTGTGATGTTAGGAGTGTGCCAGCCAGGTTAAGTCTCTGAGGTAAAATCATGTGGGTGTAATCCCAGTGCTGACTTTTTCTCATGTTTGGCAAGTCCATCTCCGATACTCTACCTGAAATGGCCCCTTGAGATAGCCAGCTTTAATTCAAGCAGAGCCCTTGGGAGTCAACCAAGAAGGTTTTGATGGGTGGTCTATATCAGAAAGTGAAAATGTCAGAAGATGATACAAGATTACTCATCAGTTTTTGTTTGTTTCAAGTAGATCCACTTACACTAAATACACACACACAGGTTGTATTCTCCTTAACTATTGTTGTTAGATTGAACTATATCGGTGTTAAACAGGTCCTTTCACAACATGATAACCACCAGTCAGTGGGTGGAACATGGGAAAAGTGCTGCCTGATTGTAAAGGTAACCTGTACTACACACCTGCATCATCTACTGGCCATCTACATGTATGTACGCTGGAGTGTGTTACAACTTATTTTTATGGTTCTCAAAAGTTTGATTTATTCTTGACATTTAATAAAATATTTTGATTTTTGTTATTAATGATTCATTCTTATACATAAAGAGGTCAGAGGAATAAGAGATTATCATACCTTGCTTTTGTTATACATCAGTAATAGAGATACAGTTAAAGAACTTGTTAAAGTGGACAGATGTATGAGTTGACAAGTCTGTACTGGCTGATAGTAAGGCTGTAACGTCACTGTGTGAATGAAGTCCAGAAACATGCTGAACACATGGCCAATGGCTTCTACCAAAATAATCCCCAACAAATAGGTGTTGACATTTTATGTTTACTAGATACTCCTGTCGATGAACTCTTCTCCTTATTCTCTTACTTAATAAAGCACATTCGTCTGACCTCGTCAGAAAACACAGTTGTATTGATACCTGATGATATCATTTCACTCAATATGGTTTTCATTGGCGTAATGCGTCAACTTTGAACTCTGCCAGTCTGTTCCCACAGCAGACCTATCACGACCTACTATAAATAGTCTTTAAGTTGTGAGTACTAAACTATTTTGCTTTCTGTCTGTGGAGTTTGGGCTAGATTCAATACTGACAGGTGTTAAAGGCCACACTCTAAGTAAACAAATAAATAATGACAAAACAAAAAATTCAACAAATGATCAACACTTTGTCAATGACAACATTTATAACATGGTAAAATATACATTTTCAAGCCTGTTCTTATTTAGACCAGATATTTAGATACAAAATGTATGTGTGCCTTTCTTCAAATGTGACAAAAATTAACGAGTTAAAATTTTATGTTTCATTTTCCTGAATCTGTGTCACATTTGAAACTGTGAATCTTGATTCAACCAGGTGTTTCATGCAAGTTCAGAGAAAGAAGTTGAGTTTAGTGGCAAGGGAATTCCTTCACCCTGAGCTCCTGACAGTATTTAAATTGGTCTCATCTGGGTGACAGGTGACTTCAATTGCAGAGCGCGAGTTCAGCCACCAAGGTGTATTTGTTTTAGCGGAGTTGTATCCTCAGAAACACCCAAGTTTTGGGTAGAACTGTTGTCTGTGGAACTGAGAAGGAGAGTCTGCGTGGAGTACCTACAGAAATTGGAGATAGGATTGGGTGTGGATAATGAAGCCTACAGTCCCTGAGGTATTTCCTCTAAGGGGCAGTTAGTGGTGCTACAGTTCACTATCCCACCTTTAACAATGAAAGAGCGTGACTGTCCTTAACTACAGTTCATTTCATGATATATTTTAATCCGTTCTGATTTTAAAATATACTAGTGGCATCCTGTCGGGTCTTATACAATCACCTTCAACACATGTAAAATTGTTAACAAGGGAATACTGTTTGACGTACATGTCATAAATTTGGAATTCCTATATTTAGACTCAATAAGAAATTATAGAAATGTTTCTCATGATTTGTTTTCCTTTGTTTTCTCTGATATGTCACTTACAAAATTGCATATCTGACATGTAAATACATTTAAATACTTTAAACTTAAGGAATAATCAGAATCTTTAATTAAACGACACATTTTCACCAACATGTGTTTTGAAAGATTCCTATAATCCAAGGTACATGTACCTGATGAGTATATTAAATGGTGAGTTCAAATTTAAAATTCTGAATCATGTCTGATTGGAACTGTCAAGTCGGTCTAAGGTGTGACATGTGATGTTTGTCAGTCATTGATGAGGGGAAAAGTCATTGCCCTGTACATTGTTCACTGACTGAACTCAACTCTTTTCTTTGTCCTGTTTAATAAACATTGTTAATTGCATAATTCTTTGTGATTAATCATAGTTCTTAGACTAATACAATTTAATCATATAAGAAAGACATTAATGGCTATCTTTTTTTAAGAAAAGTATCTTTTATTTTAAGTGGGTTTTTTTTTCATTAATTAATAACTTTTCAGAGCTGGGGAAGCGGGCTGCTGGCTGAGCTTCGTGTTGCTTTGGTGCTATCAGAGCCGTTGGTACATGTAAAACATGAAAGCTAATGAACCCAGCCATTATCACGTACAAGTCACTGTCTGTTGCCACAGAATTGTAAAAAACACAAACACTAAATCCTTAACTGCTGCTAGAAATTAATAAAAAAAGTGTCATTAAAAATTTATAAACTTTTATACAGTTATTCATTTTTTTCTTGATTTTTTTTTGTAATTAAGTCAGTGCTATTTTAATTTATATTTAATGACCATGTCATTATGTCTGCTAAATTTAGACATAAAACAAATCAGAATTTTTTTCAAGGTAAATACTTGTCTTGGTCATTATAACTTCAGTCACGTTTAGTATTATATTCAGGTAAAGCTAAATTACAGCCTACTTACACCTGGAATGTATTAGTAAAGTTGACATGCTTTAAGACATGTACATGTCAACAAAAGGAGGTCACACTTAAACGTAATAAATTATTTTAGCCTCACTCTAATTAGTGTCTTTATTTTAGATGATTTCAACTCATTATAAAAATTAAACTATGCATTAATTAGGTTTGATGTATTATTGTTACTTTGAACATCTCAATAATTAAACTGTCTTTTTTGTGCACCAATTAAAGGAGTTTAATTGACTATGCAATGTTATTTTCATGTTGAGCAATATATTTAAAGGTTCACAGTTATCAGTGACTTCACTTAGATAGGAAATAATTAAAGGCAATGACCGATTTAGCATTTAAGGATTCCACTCCGCTGCTTATATGTAATTAAATACTTATTACTGCTTATATTAACTATAAATATAAGTGTATTGCACAGGTTAAATAGGTAAAGATCTATAATATATATGTTGTTAATCCATTTAAGAAGGAAGTTAAACAGTGTTCGGAATGTGAATTGACTTTGAAAAGGTATTCCACATTGCTGTTAAATCAAGCATGACAAATGTATTTATCTGTCAAATAACATTCTCACACTTAAAGTCATTTCACAAGTTGTAGGGATTTAGATTTAAATAAAGAACTAAATGTATGTAACTGAAGCGAAAACGTACTTAGCATATTGATTATTCAAAAGAACTAGTTGCACTTCTCTCAACAGAATGCCGGGTGGTTGGAGGGAGCTTCATGTTGCCCAGGTGCTCTCAGAGCTAAAGGGGATCAGGAAGTTGATCTGTTTGTGGTGTCCTGTTATTGTGCAGTCTTCTGTTTGCTTGTTGCCAGTGGTGTCGAGGGTGGTTTCCTTCACCAATTGGGCTGGCACGTCGTCATATAAGTGAAATACCCTTGAGTACTACGTAAAACCCCAATCAATCAATCAAACAATCTCTCTTCATTTATTCAAAATACTACAACTTGTATATATATGTTCTTTGATATTAAAAACAAAACAAAACAAAACTGTTTCAAATCAATAAAAACACAAACACCTGAGCTAGTCCAGGTAAACATTTACTATACAAGTTTTGTGCCCACATGCCAGGGCCTTTCTCCAGTGGGCCAAAAGCTTGTTTGGTAAATGTTTACGTGGAGTAGCTCAGGAGTTTGTGTTTTTATTCATTTAATCCAACCCACGTAGGAGTCTAAAACAGAAAAGTTTTAGTTTAATGTGTTCACAGAAGCACTTGTTTTGTTAAACCTGTTACTAATTTGCAACTAAAAGGTCTAATATGAAAAGCAGTAGATGAATTTAGATGAAGACATAGTAAGAGACGTGTTGCTTTAGATCTATTGTGAACGTGCCTCCTATGCTACAGTAAGTCCGTCCATCATTTAGATTTTTTATGAAGACTGATTCTTTAGAAAACTTGAAACTGATTTCTATATATTATTTACATGTACATGTTTTTTTAATTTTTTTTTAATTTTTAATTTTTTTTATTTTTTTTTATTTTTTTATTTCTTTATTTTTTTATTTTTTTTATTTTTTATTTTTTAGTGGATGGTTGGAGGGAGCTTCATGTTGCCCTGGTGTTCTCAGAGCTAATGGGGAACGGGAAGCCGATCTGTTTGTGGTGTCTGTTTGTGGTGTCTGTTAGGGATGAAACGTATAGAACATTCTGATATTCAAATATTCAGTTGTAGTATACGAATAATATTCGAATATTCGTTTCCCAGCTACCAGTTTTTTCCGGTCACTCCGGACGATGTGTAACCTTACCTAACGTGTCTCAGTGTAAACAACATGCTGACGCTTTAGAGTTGACAACTTAAATTCAACATCAGTCAGGCGAGACGCAAGGTCATGTTTCACAAAACGATTTTTAGCCTAAAATCGTTGCAAATTTAATTAAATTTTCCCATAGTGAAGAGAAACGTTGACATAATCGTAACAATCGATTTTATCAGTACTTCAA
>JAQQZZ010038307.1:0-10488 GCA_030265115.1 Mopalia vespertina | reverse complement strand
ATTGAATTAGTATAGCCGTTAATTAGTTAATTTAAAACGCGGTACTGACATTGTCCAAAACCATGGTAGTTATATCATCTAACCTGATTTTTTAAAACCGCATGTCAACTGATAACATGCTAAACGTATGTGTTACTCAACGAGCTACTTTGATATGTATACAACAGATTAACATTGTGCTTGGATGACCAAGCTTGTGTATACGCCGTGTTGTTAAAGATGAACTCAATGCATCCATAAGGGACACACTGGTGACTGACCACGTTTTCGAACAATTATGTCAGTCCCACCTGTTAAATTAAAAGCTATGCTTATTCAAATGCAAGTACAATACCTAGTCTTGTCTTTGAAAATATGCAATAAAAATAATAAGTTTAGGTCGAAATATCAGTTGTCTTTCACTTTAAAGGCTATATTTACATAAAATTGTAAATAAAGACTTTGTTTTTCATTAAGAATTTTCTCTATGAGTGGAGTCCATAATCATTACTTAACTAAAAGTCAAAGGTTTTCTGAGGACCTATGTTTTTAAGCGGCATAATAAACATAGATGGGGTGGCTGTTTTCTGGCACAACATCTCCCAATCTCCCAGTGTAGAGCTTGTGAGTCTTTCTGGGTCTGAAGAAAGTAGAACTCTACTTGACGGTGTATTGTACCAGATTGCCAATTATGTGGTCAAATGATCTGGGACGTAGATCAGCTCGTTCTCGTAGAAATGGGAGGTGACTTTAGAAAAGCTAGTTCGAAATATGTATTAACAATAGATGGTTTTATTGGAGCTGTATTGAATTTCACTCAGTCAACAATTCTCTATTTACAAGACGTGGTTTAGAAAACAGCTTGCTTGCGTCAACGAGACATTTCTGTTGTTGTATTATAGTTTTCATTCAAAACAACACCGGGCTGAAGACTTTTATATAGTTAGTAAGAACAGTTATTTTGGGATTTAACCCTTTCTTAGTTTGAACAGATTCTAGTTCAGAGAAATTGTTCATCAGGTTGAAACCCGTCTGGGAATCAAACCCACGACCTTCAGCATTATAGTTCCGACTCGTCAGAAGTAAATGCTGGCCACTCACTTACCTGAACTAGAAGTAAGAATGCTTTCTTGAAATTTCAAATTGATGCAGGAATGGGTAGACAGGTGGCACTCTTACGTTATAGACACCTAGTTGGGTTAAAAATTAACAAATGAACCAAACTTTATTTTATGTTGTTTTATTTATAAGACCTACAATTCCCACACAATAATGAGCATTTACATGAGAAATACTATTGGAAAATTTCAGATAATTCCCACTTCAGCTACAACTACATTTTAATCTATTCTACTTATCAAGTAACTACTACAGTATAACATACATCCTCATACACTGTCTTCATATGTACGGATGGAAAAGACGAAAAAAAGACATTGGAAATCTGTTGTAAGACATATTAAGGCTTTCGAAATTGCAAGCATAAGATGATTATAGATAAAAGCACAAATGTTGATTATCCTGTCCCATCAGAGCTAATGCCATCAAGGTATTAAGGTGCGCCTTTGGCTTTATTATCATTTATTTTCAGTAAAACATCACGTGACATTATAGATGAGATGTTGGCTGACTGCCTCTACATGACAAAAAACAAAACAAAATGTGTGAAAAGCCAATCATGCACCAAACTCCCTGAAGGCCATGTCACTAATATATAGATGGTGTAAATAGCCACACTAACACAAACTGGAGGAAAAGATCATGGCTTATTATCAAAACAGTGAGAAGCACCTTTCCTTTCTTTCTTGCAGACTCCCACTATGCATTTGTAAACATATAAATTGTTGATTTTTATCAGCTAGCAACTTATATGCAGATTAAAATATAAAGACCAAAAATATTTCTTCATTTCTTGGAGCGAGAAGTCAACAGATAAAAATTACACATTTTTTCCAGGTGCCCACTTGCTCGAAGCCCAAATAATCCAGGATTAGATGAAGCCACTCAAAGTTGACGGTCTATCTCTAATCCTGGATTAGATGAAGCCACTCAAAGTTGATGGTCTATCTTTAATTCTGGATTGGTCATTAAATCTGCTAATCAATCCTGCTTTTGAGCAACTGGGCTATAACGGCTAAAGGGATTCAATTTAATGCAAGGAAACAAAACTTTATAGAGATAGGCTAAAATTTGATATCAAAATATGATACAAAAGCCCCCATGTAAAAATGAGACTAAATTAAGATTACACTGAGACAGGATAGGGTTTAAACCTACATGTAGCTGCTAATGTTACTGGTTATTGACTGTAAGAATTTCAGTTTAAAAAACACATTTTTTATCAAACAAATGACCAGCTTATAAAAAAAACCCATACAAATGAATGTATATATGGAATACATAACTGAAAATGTAGACATGTCTCTCAGTATAAAAACAATACAAAAACATGTAGTTTGTCTAAAAACAAGTCAGTACAATATACTTAAAAGTTTGCAATTTTGTTTGGTTAGTCTTTTAGGTCATATATAATGTTATTTTACTCCGATGATGGAGTGCCAGTCCATCAGATGGTAGAAGGAAGCACCCTTTATGTTCATGACAACACGGAGTCAATGCCATACAAACACAGTATGCGCATATACCAGGAAGCAGCTTCCAAAATCAGATGGTACAATTTTATTATCATTAAAAACATTCAAATATACATTAGAATAAAGATTGATAGATTACATCATACAGAAAGTTTATGATAGACAAAAGGCTAATATAATAAAAAATATTAACGGCCATAAAATGATAACACTCACAGGGATACCAAGAGGTGACCCATAACACAATTCCAGATTAATATCTATAGAAACTTGTCTCAAGGAGTTTATGTAGAACATGAGATGTTTCTTCGATTTTAATTAATCTACATCGCTGTGCAAGTGTGAATACTTTATAGAAATATGAGCGATTGATTGATTGATTTACTAAGTTTTAACAGCATGCTCAAGTGTATTTCACTTATAGGACATTGGTGTAATTTCAAGAGTTAACACGAACACAAGTAAACAGAACACTACTGACAAGTGATGTATATACGATTTGTAAGGTTAAAAATGTTCCTCCAGTGCAGACAGTAATATATGATTATACACTAAACCATACTGTCTCGTACAGTCAAACAAATTATAGCAAGCATAAAATACACTAAATAGGGAGTCACTGCTGTTACAGCTTACATCTAGGAAGAAACAATGATATAAAAATTTATTTGAAAAAGACCTGACGTATGAAATTTAGTAAAAATGACTTAAGAGACCACGACTTCCTTTATTTGTTTTTTGTTTGTTTGATTGGGGTTTAACATCGTACCAAAGGGTATCTCACTTATATGACGATGGATTATCAATTCTGCCTTACTTGAAAAGGTGGAATTCCCAGAGCAAACCTCATTTAACCCCCTGTGATTGGTGGAGCCAAACCTGTGACTCCCTCATATACTTGAAGTCAACAACGTGACCTGTGAAGGGTACAATGAAGGATTGATTGATTGGTGTTTTACGCCGTGCTTAAGTGTTACCGGTATATCACTTATATGTCGGCGGGTTATTCCACCATTAATTGACAATAGTATCACCAAGATGTGAAGCATTTCAATAATGTTGGTAAGTTCATTGTCCGCCAATGATAAGTAAAGACAGCATTGCTACTCTTCAAACAAACTGCCCTTAGCCTGAGGGCTACATTGAAGGAGGAATGGATACAAAGTTTGATACCGTTTACCACTTTAAATCAACAATTTGTCCACATATGGTTACCAGTTATCAAAAGTAATACAATATAAATCAAAGTGATAAATATAAGAGTAAGATACAACAGGCAGTGTGTTGGAAGAGATCCGATTATAAAGTATAAAAAAACACTTAACAGGCAAATGTTATACCTATATATAAATATAGCGTCATTGAAATATATATCGTAGATAACATACTTAATGTAAAACTTCAGTTCACACTCAAAAATGTCTAACTACATAAAAGAACATGTTTATTCTTAATAAGGCAAGTGAAACTAGAAAAATTCATTGTGAAAATCTATTACCCAATTAGAACATATTCCAAGTAAAATCTTAAAGAAAAACTCATTATTTTGGGTAAAGGTGTGGCAAGTCACTCATTACAGTCAGACATTAAAACTGTCATTCTAATTCCAGAAGACCTTCAGGTTTTAAAGTCAAGCCATTTACCTGTAAACAAAAAAACTGTGCTGACAAACACTTGTTTTGTAAAACAGAAGTGGTAGATAATTCTTCCCCGTTTCCTTTTCTTAGTAGCTTACTTTAGAGCGAGTGTAATAAGAAACGGAGGAGGAATACCGGTTAGATGGCTTGGTAGCTCCATAGCCTGTCAAACTGAGTACCAAACCAACCAGAGAAGGCAGTGAGTTGAGAAACATCAGACTGGCTGAAAACAGCTCTTTCCGGTTGAAGATGCCGTCGTAAATGTAACAATGGACCAGAGCAACAGCTGATATGGCATACGTCTGAAACACATTTAAAACATTACATGGAAAATCAGTTTTTTGGCTTCTATCATGTGTATCGTTGAAGAAGGCTTGCAATTAGAGAAATGGACTAGTTCAATAATTTTCAATATTTTAATATTTCTAAAAAGTAATCACACAAGGGATGTTGATTTATGAAAATCTATGAATCCTCTCATGTTCAAGATAAACTCCCAGAGACAAATTTCTAAATACATGTAGGTCTTAATCTCAAGTTGTTATGGGTTACGTACAGGCATCTCAAGATAAGGTAACGTAATGATCATTTACATGGTTTGATCATTCAGTAGAAGTTAGGACACAATATATAGGTGTTCGTAACGTAATGATCATTTACATGGTATGTGAACTAGTGTTGATAAATATATAACAAACAAGATAATCGGTAGAAGTTAGGATAGGTGTTCTAAATCAGTGTTTAATGGAAGTTAGTTTTAGGGCCTGAATACAAAACTCAATTTTAGCTGATAAAAATTCAATATTAACCTTTTCAACTAAAAATATTTAATATTTTATCCAAATTTAATTTTAATAACAGCTCTTATTTAAAATACTAAGCATTTTAAGAAATCAGAGGTCCATCAAATCATACTTTTATTAAATTTAGATAATTAAAGAATCTTTTCTTTTGTAAAAGTACTAAGGAAACTGACTTCTATTAATGCCTGGAACAGAGACGACCATTTGACATAGATGGGTCTGTTTACATTGGACGACACCATGGCAAACTGTTTCCGTGTTGCCAGCTTGCCCCTTAGCTCAGAGATGATGACCCAAAATTAATGCTCTCACTAAACACCTTCTCTCTGTTAAAGTTACCTTTCCATACTGTATTTCTGTCTTTTTGTGACAAACTGTGAGCACATCCATATGCCTGAATCTGTGTCCACAGAAGTCTTATGTGCAACTTCCTTTGAACTTAAGCATGCAAAATTCAAGCTTTATGTAGTGATGAGAAATTCCCTATCAGTAAGTTTGTTTGTTTGATTGGGGTTTAACATCGTACTCAAGGGTATTTTACTTATATGATGATGTGCCAGACCAATGGGTGAAGGAAACCACCCTCGACACCACTGGCAACAAACAAAGACAAGACGAGACAAGTACAGGACAACAGCAGGACGCAATACAGACATCACAAACAGATCGACTTCCTGTTCCCCTTCAGCTCTTAGAGTATCAGGGCAACATGAAGCTCCCTCCAACCACCCACTATCAGTAAATAAGACTCACCAAGACCCTGGAGAGAAAGAAAGAGGTTCTGTCCGCATCAAATCTAAAACTGACAGCCTGCTGAGCCTCAAAGGAAGTCCCCAACAACAGGATACCCACAATACGCAGCAGGAAACGATGGAAGATTTTAGCCTGTTTCACCTGTGTGTTACACAATACAAATACTCATTATAACAGCAAACATGTATATACCTAAAGAGCCAAAATCATTCACAAAACTTCAATAACATGTCAGGTGACAAATTTCTCTACACTCCCAAAACTTACACATAACTGAAATGTCTTGTGAGAATTCTGTGATGTTTTTCCATATTGTATTTCTCAGTTCTCCCTTTGATATTAAATAGGACTTGAACATAGCCATGTCTCCCCTTGTTTTCTAACCCTGTTTTCATTATATTGTTGTTGTACAAATGCGTTCAGATCATTGCAAATGTATCTATGAATCTCCCTACTTTCGTTTATAAATTGTTTTCAGCCTCTGGGGCCTTATATCCTTACAGCATAGGCTAACAGCACAGAATATTAATTTGTGTGTGTATTTTGATGGCCTATTGGTGCATTTAACATAAATTATGTGTACAAAACACTCCAGAATACACCAGGTAGGCAGGTCTGGTTGCTATCAATTTATTCTGTTTTTTCTGTTTACTCAGTACATTCAGGGGGAGGTAACTCTGGATGGTAAAATATGAAAGTAGTCCGGCACCAGATACCCTAAATCACCTCCAATTTCGTCCATGACAAAGCCTTACTTTTTTGGTTCTTGTGACAATATTACAGCATCTATTTGAACAAATTTATGTTTTCTGACAAATGTTAATGCTATCTAACTGAAAAATTCATCTTCTGCCTCTCAGACACAATTTTCAAGTCTTTTAAATAGCTTCTAAAATAGTAACCCTATGGACGAATTTGGGGGTGATTTAGGGTACCTTCTCTCTCGAGATGTCTGTAGGTTATCCAGAACAACTTGAGATTAAGATCTGTTCAGAAACTTGTCTCTGTGAGTTTGTCTATAACATGAGTTGATTCAGCCATCGGTTTGTATTTATCAATATACATGTGCCAGTATGATTCATTATTACAAATATACAAATATAATTAATGGCTTTCAAATGTAAAGAATTAAAATATCTACAGGCGATCTGTTTACAATATAAAGATATCAATAGGTACCTATGGTAGAGTGTTGGGCCTGTGACTCAAAGGTCCCAGGTTCGATTCCTGGTGGAGGCAACCAATTTTTTCTCTCTTCATTTATTCAAAATATATATATATATATGTTGAATAAATGAAGAAGGAAACATTTGCTTGCCTCCATATATATATAAATATATATAATTAATTCCTTTTAAATGTAAATATTTATCTTGGAGATTATTTAATTATTTTGCAGGAAATATGAGTAATGTTATGGCATAATGCTTAATGATTAAATTACACACTGACACAAATATACAGTGCTTAACAAAATGTATCATTCGCTCATGAGATCTATCGGAGCAGAAACATTTAAAAAATGTGAAATGATTGACAGGTACTTCTCACGCAAGAGTTTGAATGACAGGGGACACGCCCATTCAGGAATGTAAACAGCCTGCTAGGGGTAATTAAATCAAATCAATTATTTACTATGTATGAAAATAAAAAATATAATAAAAAAACATTTATAATCCACCGTGATATGCATTTTTTGTCAGCTAGTTTGTGACAAGACACTAAAGGCAAAAGCATCGTTTTACAAGCATATGCAATCAAAAACACTCTCCTGTATATCTTGTTTGTAAGCTGTTTGGAAACAAAAGCTGAGATTTACTTAAAGGCTCCAGCGAAATATTTTTATGTCTTTAAAGAGAGAAAGAATCCTTTATAAACAAAAGTTTCAATTATTCCTTAAAAGTGGGAGGATACATAAAAATGTAGTTAGTTCTAAGAGATAGCCTGTTTAAAGTCGTTTTAAAAATGCCGTCTTTTGTTTACCAGTTGTTTTGATTGTCTTGTTAGAGGAATAAAACCCTGAGGTTTTCATGTCCTGTTGTAATACAGTTGCATTAAATGAACAATTCCCTAAAATTAACACATACAAAAGCAGTAATATACTTAAAAGTGACGTGTCCATTTCAAAAGTTTTGGAGAATGTTTATAGAAAAATAATAGTTTTTTTGCAAATATGATCAAGTGATACATGTATTATCATTTCAGGCCATTACTTTTACTTAATTAAAATTCATTAAAATACTCAGAATTATTACTGTCAGCGTGTAAGATGCCATGCTATTTCATTTGTTGCTATTGACTAATCAATCTAAATTGTAACCACTGTACCACTATACACCATACTGAAAGGTATTGATGATAGGGTGCTGTCTGTTTTCTACCACAACTTGATGGTTATTTTATACTACACTTACATGTATGCACAATACCACCATACACTATACTAAACAACATTTGACCCATAGGATAGCATGACAGCCCAACAGGTAATGGATATGACTTTAGAAGCCCCTTGCAACAAACAACCATAAGCCATGACAACCGAATGAGGTAAAAGGAATCCCTATAGGAGGAACAATGATAAGACCAGACAAGCACAAGACCCCAAAACAACGACATCAGATCAGGCCAGAAATGCTGCCCCTTAGCTTTCAGAGCAATAGAAAGCTCCATCTAAACACCTGTCCCTTTTAAAGAAACTAATAAGATCAACATTTAATTAAATAGTTCAGAGGACATGCTAGTTAATCACAGACTGGCACCATACAGCACTTCACTGATCAACACCACATAAAATATTACCATTAACATTATATAAATAATTATTGCACTTTGCTGATAAAATTACACCATAAAAACCCCAGTAAAATATGTCATAGGTCTACTTATTAATCAATTCAATGTGCTACAGAGGAAATCTAGGTGATGTTTGTTTGTTTGTTTGATTGAGATGTGATGTTGTTCATGTTCTACAGGCTAGTTCACTCATAAGATGGCACGCCAGCCCAATGGGGAAGGAACCCACCCAGGACACCACTGGCAACAAACAAAGACAAGACAGGACAATCCCAGGATGCTACACAAAACTTCACAAATATAGTCCAGCTTCAGGTTGCCCCTTAGCCCTTGTAGTACCAGGACAACAGGAAGCTCCCACCCAATGCAATCTACCTGCTATACCAGCTGCCTAATAATAACCAGTGAAATGTTGATTACTTATAGATACACCTGGGTCCACACACACAGTCTCTCCAAAGAATTTGGACACAAGGCCAGTTATCTATTATTAATATAGAATATTAACAATGCTTCCAGACATACATATTACATTTTGTATTAATTATTTGTACGTTTTGAAAACACTGAAGTCAAACAACATTCTGGAATTAATAGTTAAACACAGTTGATTTCAGGACCCTATATTGAAGGTTTTAAGCCTGTCATGGTATTCAAGCTAAATGACTTCAATAGATTGCCTATTGTACTCAAGAGAATTTCACTTATATGACGGTGGGTTACTCCACAGTAAACAGCCACATAGACACACATTTGGTGGGATGTGTTTTGCCGTAAGTGTTGAAAAAAAATTTAATTTAGTGCTAGGAGATAGCTGGACTGTGCTAGATGCAAAGTGCCCTAAGCCAGGGGGCCTTAAAGAAGGAGAAACCAGTTCCTTGATAAGTCAATGAGTACCCATTGGTTCTTCCTCGGGCCATGGGCTATGTACTCCCTGTTTACTGCTGGAGACAAATTCATTCTCCAATAGCCCAAAACATGAAACATTTAGTGGTTGTGTTAATACTAATTTTAACTGTCGGACAGCATCGTGAAATATTGTTCAACCTGGCGCTAATCACCTATTAATGACTTAGTCAATCCCATCGACCATGAAGCAAATGTACACTGCTGAGTCACTCAGAGGTACTGCACATATTTTCAGACTATTCTGGACTTCTCCGCATATCCTGAATAAAATTATCACTTAAAACAATGGATCGGAAATTTAAATAATACTACACTTTCCTTTGAGGAAATGTGTCAGAATTCTACTCAATAGTCATGAATATGGATGAGATTAGCCATCACAAAAGCCCCTTGGTAGTTTTTTCAGACAGAAACTCTATTTGAGTCTCTGAGCCATAAATTAAGCATAGTACAGTGTGAGTGTGAATGAAATTAACAATAGACATACAATTGTCATATCAAAGCTACCATTACATAACTAAATTTTTTTGTAGAAATGATTTTTTTTTAAAATCACACAGAGACCAACTTTTCTCGTTTTGGAATAACACTTATTGATTCGTACAGTTTGTTTGTTGGATTGAGATTTCTTTGTTGTGCATTTCACTCATATGCAGCGTGCTTGCCCACATCCATGTACTAGATGGGGTAACCAACCCTAGAAAATAAATCTACATTTTCTAAGTCTGCAATCAGGTTTTTTCAAGTCGGTGTTTGGGTTTTCCAAGCCTGTAGGACAGAGTCTAAGATCTGGGTTTTCTAATTCTGTGATCTGTATTTACTAAGAAAGTCATCTTTTGTTTTTATAGAAACCTGCCAACCAGCCTAAAAGATTAAATATCCCTTTATTGATCAAATAGTTGTGTTTTTTTAGTTTCTTGAATGTAAAAATTTTACCATGTTTATGATTGATTGATTGATTGATTGATTGATTGATTGATTGATTGATTGATTGATTGATTGATTGATTGATTGATT
>JAQQZZ010038285.1:0-10488 GCA_030265115.1 Mopalia vespertina | reverse complement strand
AACAGATCGGCTTCCTGTTCCCCTTTAGCTCTGAGAGCACCAGGGCAACATGAAGCTCCCTCCAACCACCCGCCAAAGAAATCAGAGGACAATCATATAACATCACACGAAATCCAACACAGATAGCTCCGAGAGCACTGGGGCAACAGGAAGCTCTGGTAAATAGTTGGACTTTGGTTCCTTGTTTTGTCTGAACACAGAATAAGGCTTAAAACCTGACCACTTACAAGTAAATCCTAGATGCAATGTACTTGGCTTGCCAAAATCAGAAAACCCACACTTAAAGCTAATAAATGTTTAATTAGACGGCGTTTCTACGTAAAATACTAACAATTGATCATTCAAAATATATATCAGAATTACAATCTTTTATATATATTTTGAATAAATGAAGAGAGAAAAATTTGCTTGCGTCCACCGAGATTCGAACCCGAGACCTTTGGGTTATAAATGTTTATAAAACATAATAATAATAGTATAATAAGTTTATTTAACAAGGAAATAATTAGTCAAATTAAAAATTTGCTCTTGCCTATAGCCTTAATAAATACTGTACATTAATTTCATATACATAAACATATGCATATTATTTTAACATTAATACATGTCGATGAAGACAATAAATAAATAGTAAAATCATCAAAGTAAATAGATTAAATAGAGATTAAAATTTGTAAATGTTTATAAAAATATAAAATATATGTTATTTGGATTTCATTTTCTAGAGCTGTGGTTTTTTTTGTGTGTGCTGTAAATGGATGGAATGTTCTAACCTTGTTATGTACATACTGAGTGTATGGCTTATAATGAGACAACTCAAATCCCAGATATTTCATTTGGGTTGCCAAAATCTGAAAATCTACTCTTACCATTAGGCGTAATCTGTAGCATGGAATCCAACCAGTGCGTGATTTCACGGAGCTATAATCCAATTCACCCTGGACGTTTCACGCAAATCGTTTTGGGACAACAGCCTTCACACCATTGTTGAATGCGTTCATGTGACACGTAGTACAATACTGATACGAGAGACGCATCTGTGAAGATGGGAGTCCGTTCCACGTCAATTCTGATTCCAGCAAAGACAAGCGTTGTAAACTGACTGCCTGTCAACATTGATGAATCTAAGCCTCCCAGATCAGTCCACTTAACCAGAAAGCTGGAGGGGTGTTTGGCAGTGATTGTGAGCATGGCCCAGTCCATTATGCTGTCAGGAGAAAAAATTAGCATGGTTCAATATCTGATACTGTAAGATTAGGCTGCAGTAAAAATCAATTATATTCCTGTTATACAGCAAGAAATAATTCAAAGATCACGATGAAAACCATAGAACATTGTTAATTATCATTTTATTTGTGAATAATTAACAATAAAAAAATATCTGGATTCCCCACTGGTAAATTAAGTGTGATTTTGTAATAATTTGTGTTAATAAATAAGGCATCAGGGATGGAAATAATACTGGGGATAGATACAAATCTAACAAATGGTCCAAATTGGTGTAAAATGACAATCATGGACAAAATTCACAGCTGAATTTTAAAATAACCGATTAAAATATTTTACCTAACTTCAAACCATGGAATATTTGGAAACATCCTTTACATACTCAAGGACAATGGTTGATTTATAAAAAAAAAAAAAAAAAAAAAAAATGGCGCAGTGTCTGTATCAGAGAATGGTAAAATTGTTTTCTTTTTTAATTGATTGGTGTTTTGCTTTAAGGTACCTAACTTATACAACGATGGCGTACTCCGAAAGTAAATCTCCATATTAACACCCCCTTTGTTGTTTTCGTTTTCTTGATTGGGGTTTGACGGCATACTTGACTTATATGCTGACGGATTGTCTATTTTTACCTTGTTCCTTGCTTAAATAAGGTAAAATTGAGAGGAAACTTTGTTAAAATCACCACCGCGATTGCCGGAGTCACATCGTTTGACCCACTCGAAAACGTGAGCGGTACATCGAAGTAGGATTAGTAGGCCAACACGCTAACCACTAAGACAAAACTACGGTTTAAATCTCTTAACCTTTAAATGTGAAGTGTTGTAAAATTAGTGTTCCTCCAGTGCTGGGTAAACCCTGTAGGACTACATGTATGTTTGGAACAAACTAACCTTTGACCTGAAGGATTTTTGTGTTTTTTAGAAAGTGAATATTAACAGTATTTGTTATTTTGGGATATAACACTTGCTTAGGGGGCCAGCATTTATTGCTGTCGATTCGGTGCCTAACTCGGAGGGTCGTGGGTTCGATTCCTGGAAAGGTTTATAAAATTGTCTGAACTAGAACTAAAAAAGTATTATCCCAAAATAACGAAAATACTGTTAACCTTAGACAGATGGCGCATTATTTTGATTATTAACATACAGAGTTGCAATTTGACAGGCTTTCCAAGTTGATACATGTATTGAAAATACTAAAATTTTAAATAATAGTTAATATTAATATGGAATTTTATTAAAGTATTGAATTTTCATAGCTGAATAGGGAAATACACTGTGCCTTGCCTAATTACGGTGGAAAACCTGGAGGAAACCTCTTTAAACCACCACCACGATTGCCAGAGCCACATTGTGGGACTCACTCATATACCTGATGGTCGACAGAGGACTCGATCCGGTAAACAGTACATTGAAGTAGGATAAGTAATAGTAGGTGTACATCCTACTCTCAAAGCCACGACCGCAAGGCCTATGAGTTTTTTATTCCCATTATGTGTATTTTTGTGCTACAGCATAGCATTGAAGTTAAATTTCTGTGTGTAATTCAATGTCATATTGATGTGTTCAACATATATTGTGCATACAAAATACTCCTTGTATTGGTACATCAATGGGAATCAGTAGGTTAAACTGCTAACCTATAAACTACGGCCACAGGCCCCATTACACTGGCTGTATGGGTTTTATTTATGGGCATGATATGCAGGCCTGTGCTGTAATCTTTTTCGGCATAACCTAAAAATATGTCCTCTAAACTTTTGTGAAGTAAACGAACATTTGCATTTCCCCCTGGTTTGCTGATTTTTTAAATACATAAATGTGCCTTGCTGAAAAATAAAACAAAATTGCTTTAAAACAAACTTTATTGTCATAAATCCCTATTTTGTGGAATTCTGCCTGTCATAAATCCTTATTTTGTGGAATTCTGCCTGTCATAAATCCCTATTTTGAGGAAATCTGCCTGTCATAAATCCCTATTTTGAAGAAATCTGCCTGTCATAAATCCTTATTTTCTGCCTGTCATAAATCCTTATTTTCTGCCTGCCATAAATCCTTATTTTGAAGAAATCTGCCTGTCATAAATCCCTAGTTTGTGGAATTCTGCCTGTCATAAATCCCTATTTTGAGGAAATCTGCCTTCCATAAATCCCTATTTTGAGGAAATCTGCCTGTCATAAATCCCTATTTTGAGGAAATCTGCCTGCCATAAATCCCTATTTTGAGGAAATCTGCCTGCCATAAATCCCTATTTTGAGGAAATCAGCCGGTCATAAATCCCTATTTTGAAGAAATCTGCCTGTCATAAATCCCTATTTTGTGGAATTCTGCCTGTCAAAAATTTACCACTTTCCTATTTTCCCCCATGTTAAAATTCAGAATTTCTACCGGTCATTTTAACCATTTTAGATATTTGTTTGTTCTAGGTTTTACACTGTACTTAAGGTTATTTCACTCATATGACAACGTGCCAGCCCAACCACCCCCAACATCACAACCATTTTAGAAATCTGCTTGTCAAAAAAGACAGGTGGATGGGTCTCTAGCTTAGACTACGCCCATAATGAAGGTTAATTCATTCATATGACGAATTATAATATGGCGATTGATGTCAACTTCTTGTACTGTCAGCCTTACTTAAATACATTGAAAACCCCAAGTGAAACCTTGGAAAAACCTTCCCCTCATATACTGGAGGTTGACTGGGAGGCTCCAACCGGTGGGCAGTCCATCGAAGAATAAGGAGCATTTCAGACACACTATCTGCGGACCCATAGCCATGGGCCATGCACCATGGCCACGTCGGTCTTTTCAAACTACACCTATAAATTGCGTTGCTATAGCCTGCTGGTTCCAATGTTAAGACATCTGGGGCCTGTCTCACGAAACATACGTAGCTAATGTTGGGACATAATTACCATGAAGACACAATGTCCTAATACTAGACGTCATGGTATGCTTAGTAAAAACAGTCCCCTGTACTACCTCAACTTTAGTCCGGAACCTCAGGTTTGGATCAGGGTAATTCGATAAAGCGTAATG
Organism: Mopalia vespertina; assembly: GCA_030265115.1. NCBI lineage: Eukaryota > Metazoa > Mollusca > Polyplacophora > Chitonida > Mopaliidae > Mopalia > Mopalia vespertina. Next base: position 6,220 of record JAQQZZ010038285.1, on the reverse strand, counting down.
TTATAATATAATTATATTATTATTATTAACTTCTGGCTATAAGCATTGTAGACCTGTTTTTCTAATTGTAAATCAGGTTAACTTTTCAGCCCTTTATAGCATAGCATGCATGGTTTGTTTGTTTGATTGGTGTTTAATGCCGTACTCAAGGGTATTTCACTTATATGACGACGGATTGTCCACTTCACACTGCTCCTTGTCTTATTACGGTTGAAAACCGAGAGGAAACCTCGTACAAACCACCCCTGCCTGAGCCACATCATGCAGGTGGACTTGATCCCTGTGAACAGTAAATCGAAGTAGGATTAGTAAGTGCACACCCTACCACTAAACCATGGCTGCCAGCCTGTACAAGGGTGTGGCAGAAACTAATTATCGTAAAAAACACAATATATTCCAGCTCGACTTGGCTGCAGTCAGAGGGCGTAACATTTGATGCAAATTTATTCGGTCATAATTGTCTATGTTGCTTTGCTAGGCTTTTGCCATGGCATGTTTGTTATAGACGCTGATAATTGAGTGACATTATGCATTAATGGCTGTCCACTAGATGACCAAGAATGTGAATGTCGAACTAGGATAAATGGATTGATGGATGTTTTACGCCATGCTTCAGGGTATTTCACTTATATGACGCTGGTGTATTCCAACAATAATTGACACCAGATGTGAAACGTTTCCTTAATATTTTCCTCCAGTGTTAAGTAAAGACAGCATTGCTACTCTGTAAACAAACTGCCCTTATTCAGAGGGCCTTCAAATTTACAATTGGATAATATTTGTCATCCATGAGGGGCGGGATCTATGTAAATTTTCATCTACCTCAGCCATAGCCTTAAATGACTTCTTAACTTTCTCATTTTCTTGTGGCCATGTTAAAGGTAAGGTATCAACGCCACGCCCAAATATTTTGGAAGGAACATAGGAGCTGCACTGTACTGCATTCTATCCAGTCTTACAATAAATCCTTTTAGGCAGCTCCCAGGCTCCAGTATTTTCGTTAGTTTGAACAGATTCTAGTTCAGAAATTTTGAAGGTGGAAACATGTCCGGGATTCGAACCCACGACCCTCCGAGTAAGGCACCGAATTGACAGCAGTAAATGCCGGCCACCTAAGCCACTCAGCCTTCTACAAAATAGAAGGTTAGTCAGCTGGAGTCAAGGTAGCGGACATTCACTACCCCTCTGATAAGAGAGTGACACAGCTCCCAAAGCTGAAAGCGATGAATATTTTTTTGTGGCTTCTAGCCTCAAAATCATATCTATAGGTGCCTGGTGTCATAAGGTCTCAGTAACAGTCATTTCTGATAATTTGTCGTTGGTATTCCACTTGTTATTCTGCACTTTGGGTCCAATGAAACGCTTTCCATTTCAAATACTCTGCCATTTTTCACCGTTATAATGCTCATGTGTAAACATCAAACGTGGCAACAATTTTGAAATCCAAAATTTGATTCATTGGACCCAAAGTGCAGAATAACAAGTGGAATACCAACGATAATTTATCAGAAATGACTGTTACCGAGGCCTTATGACACCAGGTACCTATGGATATAATTTTGAGGCACGGAGCTGCCTCAAAGGATTTATTTTAAGACTGAATCAAGGCAGTACAGCGCAGCTCCTACATTCCTTCCAAAAATTCGGGCTTGCCATTATGGCGTTGATACCAGACATAGAACATGGCCACAAGAAAATGGAGATTTGATTTGTTTGTGGTTTAACGTCGTACTCAAGGGTATTTCACTTATATGACCACGGATTGTCCACTTCACACTGTTCCTTGCCTCATTATGGTAGGAAACCTAGTAAAAACCACCTCTGTGATTGCCAGAGCCACATCATGTGACTCATTCATATACCGGATTAGAAAATGGAGAAAGTAAGACGTCATTTAAGGCTACCTCAGCCATAGATAAATAATATGCTAATGACCTTCCTGGTTCACATCAAACAATTTTTATGCTATACAATGTACATCAGCTCCTTATTTAAAAAACAAAAACCACATCCATGATTTTACTGACCTTCCTATTATACACCTCTCTAATCTGTTTTATTTTTGTGGGTTTTTTGTTTTTCTTCTTTTCTTTGTTTTATTACAACCTGTAGTAAAATGAGTTTAAAGAATTAACCACTACGACAACTGACCACTCAGTCAGTCATGTGAGGGAACTAAACCATTGATCACTTGTGCGTTGAATGGATTCACAGCAAACTCACCAAGTTTGTCATAATCCATGATTGTAAACAGAAAATAAAAGAAAACCAATGCATTATAATGATGAAAATATTCTTTGAAATGAAAGCATACTTTCAGGAATTCGTGAGCTCTAAAATTGTACATGCAAACACACACATAGTCATGTGGCATTCTCCAGGATTCGGTTTTAGTCAGTCCCGAACAGCGGAGAATATTTACTCTCGCTAGGACGTTATTTATAAAAATCACTTTTAATGTAAAAAGTAATTGATCCATTTGTTAAGATTCCTTGTTGTCAATATCAAGTAAATAGGCATATACAAAAAAATCATTCTTTTTAGTTAGTAAAGTTAGTTCGGCAACCTCCGTAAACAGCGAAAATTCTCGGAAACTCTCTGTGTCATGGCGTCTAATGGGTTTACAGAGAATTCATCACACATGATTTTAGCTTTATTTTTGTCGTAAATTACACTTTTGTGTACTGCAAAGTACCCCATTTATATTAGCATTAATGGTAATGCATGCAAGGAAACATCCACGCCTGATGAACGATGGGTAATGACCTGAGTTTTCCAGATTTTGTCAGCTCTTCCTTCTGTGATGAAAGATTCCGCCATGTTTGTTGTCAAAATCTACAAATTTTAATAAATTTCTTTTAAAATTTGGCGATTTTGATCCTTTTGAAGGTGTTATAAGTTTATCCTTTTCATATGTTTCAGGTACTACGACAGAAAAGACACCCATCTGTACCAGGTAAAAGAGAGATGGCCAAAGTTGGGCGAGGTCAAGACGACCAGTGTCAAACAAGAACTTCAAAAAGTTCACTTCAGTCAAAAAAACACGTCGAAATCTAGCGATTAAACGTGATCGACTTGACATAACATGATTTCTAGTATAGATCCTCAGGGTGGGGAGAAATGAAATATCGACAGATTTGTTTTGAGAAAACTCTGCTGGAAGTTGTTCTCTGAGCTGTCGTTAAAGTTGACAAATGCATTAAAGTTCGGAGAAAAGAGAATGCATAAATGTCCAGTAGCCTTGTTTAAAGAGAGGAGATGTTATTTTGAAAAACATGCAGAAGAACATCTCTTGAGAGCGAGATAATGAATTCATGTTTAAAAATATGATGTTGTTGTTGTAATGCAAGATGTAAACAGAAGTACATCATTTTCCTCCTGCATTAGACCTCAACATTTTTACTTGTTAGATTTAGACCATTTGAATTTATACCAAGACGCCTGCTGTTCACTGCATTGCATCTTCTGAAATCACTACTTGCACTAAACAGTCTAAACATATTGGCTTTGACCAAAGCCTTGAGAGTTACCGAACACCGCTTGAAAAGGTGTTAATGACCAAAACACTGACTTGACTGGTATTTGCATGTTTCAGAAACCATGCAAATAGTTGATTAATTTGTCGTTTTGAGTAGGACATCTTTAGATATTGTCTGTATGTTATTTATCAATAGCACTTTATCAAACCAATCCATCAGCTGGCTTAGGGCAGTGTTTGTCAAATGTTTTCACAGGCTGTTGGGGCTTCGTGAAGCTCTTCTTTTGGCTAAGGGCAGTTTGTTTTGAGTCCAGCAAGTAGCATTGCTGTCTTAACTTGGGACTTGATTAACGCATCAAGTTTATCAAAACAATTTTCATTTTATGGTTGTGCTTGTGTCAATTGTTGTTGGAATACATTGTCGTCCTATAAGTGAAATACTGAGCACGGTGCATAAATAACCAATCGGTCAATCAATTGTGAAGCGCTAAGTGTTAATGGGTAGCCTTAAGCCAATATGTTGAGATGTCATTGTTTTGCAAAATAATATGATTGTTCTTATTGCCCCTGATGCTTTCAGGGCTAAAGGGCAACATGAAGCTGATCTGTATGAGATTTCTTTGTATTAGGTCCTGTGATTGTCCCGTGTTTGTCTATGTTTTTGTGTGCTCTTACCAATGCTGGGGTCCTGTACCTCCTACAGCAGACTGTCTTGAGCACTGTGATTAACATCAACCAATTAATCAATCTTTATTTGTAAGTTTAGAAGATGCAGGAAATCCAAGTCACCCTGTTGCAGTGTCTTAGCTAGGATTGGAAATCTGCCTGTCATAAATCCCTATTTTGGGGAATTTTGTCGTCAAAAGTTTCTATTTCTCTTTCTTTTCCATGTTAAAATTCAGAATTTCTACCTGTCATTTTAACCATTAGGGAGATTGGGAGGGAGTTCCTGATGCTCTCAAAGCTTGTCATGTCTGTCGACTACGTTCTGTGATTGTCATGTATTGGACTTATCCTGTATTATCTTTGTTTGTTGTTATTAGTGCAGGCGTAGAAATGTTTTAAAATTTCCACCTGTCCTAGGAGACAGGTAGTTTTATTTTCTACCTGTCCCCTGTCAATTTCTACCTTTTCTCTTTTTTTGGTGTGTAATGCAAAATAGGGCCTACAGTCACTTAGATGCAAATTAAGGATCATATTTATTATTTTCAATATGAAAACATCAATGTTTGAAATGTCACTCTGAAGACTCCTTGAGCAAAGAATAGGTGAACACACTAGTCTTTTTGATCAATTAACACGGAATTAAAAAACAACATTAATTCTTTATTTAAAATAACCTGTCGCTGGAGACAGGCGGATTTTATTTTCACCTGTCGCTTGTGAAAGTCCACTTGTCAACGACAGGTAGACAGGCGACATTTCAACCACTTTTAGTGTCAGAGATGGTTTTCCTCTACCTATTGGTGATATAACGTTAAGTAGGGTGTGAAACGTGGTAAACACAATAACTTGCATATTGGTTTGTGATGGTTTATGTACTGTATATAAATCAGATATTACATCTTCTGTGTGAATTGTGAAACAACACTCCAATCTTAGAGGCCCACAAAAATGGCACAGTTTGAACATTTTTCTGGTCATCTGTTGGATTTTGAAACTGTCACAAAATAAGCATGTCTATTTCTCTTGTAGAATACCCAGTACCCGTCAAAAAATCACCAGGGAGGTCACTCCGATCGTTATGGAAGGAGGGACTCTCCGTCGTTCAGAAATCGTGACGACAGCCCAGGCAGTCGTGGGAGTCCAAGATATGCTAATAAAACTTCATACATTGAAAGAAATAGGGAAAAAATGCTTCAAGGTAAAACATTATTTTCAAGACCTACTTTTAAAAGTAATATAAATAATTGCATTTGTAAGTAACAAAATCAACAAATTTTTTCTCAGTTGAGATGTTTTCATTACTTGTATATGTACCCATAGCATGATTTTTTTCAGTGCTATGTCTATCTGTCTAACTAGTTATTGATATGTCATTGGTTTTAATATGTTTTACGAAAAATTGAATTTTTGATTTCCCAAAACTGAATAAATTGTACCTTGACAGGCCTCTGATGTTATGAAAGCCCTTTGGTATTTTATAGAAAAGCTCTGATTTGAAATTGAATTTAGACAAAATTTTGAATTGTTGAACGAGAATTATACAAAATGTTTCAGGTAAAATTTAATTTGTTGAATTTGAGGGGTCTATAATCAACCCCTCAAAGCGACCTAGCTATCCCTGTATAGGCTTATATTTCAAAGAAAACAATAGTTTGGAGTAGATCAGTGTATATCCAATTCTGATTCTGATAAAAGCTTTTGAAACAGAAAATTAACTGTGAAATACAAAATTGTCCCTGTTTTGTCAAATGTTCTGGGTTTGAACCCTTATGTGTGTATGTTGCCCCACTTTGAGGTGAGGTCACATTCAATTGATAGTCACTTTATTATAGATGCAAATGTGGCTTAGTGGTTGTGTCTGCCTACTTATCCTACATATCACCCCCAGGTATATGAGCGGGTGGTTGGAGGGAGCTTCATGTTGCCCTGGTGCTCTCAGAGCTTAAGGGGGAACAGGAAGCCGATCTGTTTGTGGTGTCTGTATTGCGTCTTGTGATTATCCTGTATTTGTCCCGTCTTGTCTTTGTTTGTTGCCAGTGGTGTCGAGGGTGGTTTCCTTCATCCATTGGGCTGGCA